>CAUYRH010079921.1:0-14681 GCA_963574655.1 Perodicticus potto | reverse complement strand
GAGAGAGGCTGGGAGCAATTTACCGATGCAGTTGTGACCTGGCTAAATCAAAACTTGAATGGCCTTGTCTTCCTGCTCTGGGGCTCGTATGCTCAGAAGAAGGGCAGTGCCATTGATAGGAAGCAGCATTACGTATTGCAGACTGCTCATCCCTCCCCATTGTCAGTGTACAGAGGCTCCTTTGGGTGTAGACACTTCTCTAAGACCAATGAGCTGCTGCAGAAGTCCGGCAAGAAGCCCATTGACTGGAAAGAGCTCTGATCCTCAACTGAGGCATAGTCTGTCTCCATTAGCGGTTTCAGAGAAGCTGCTGGGGAATAATTTGTCGGTTATAAAGTCAAATTGAAAATTTCCCTATTCTTAAAAACACTGCATAAGGGGGAGAAACTGCCATAAAGCTGCCATGAACCAGATTGCCCAGGAGTGGCAGTTTCATCCACCCAGACACAGCAAAGACTACCCTTGGGCCGAATGTCTTCCTCTGCACTCTGCCTTCAGTCTGAAGTGTGCACTGTGAGGTCAGATGCCCACTTGGCTCTCACCTCCCTTTAGGCTAAAGAGGAGAAGTGCGCAGCCTTTTGGTGCAGCAAATACTTTCATGCCTGCTGCTAGTTGTTGCCTGGTAGGTTAGATGTTCAGTTATAAGTGCTGGGTTCTTTTATTCTTGCCTACAGAACAAGAATACACCTCCTGGTCCCCACGCTGTACTCAGCCCAGTCAGTACTCTGGGCTCTGTTAGGTACACTGCCCCTTTGAGGAGCCCTTAGGCCCCTCCTTGAAGCATAAGGGTGATTCGCAGGTTTCTAGATAGATAGCCCAGAAATTAGACATCAATTATTTGTAGTAGGGCCAAAGACTCCAAAGGAATAATTCTTGGGGACAGAGGATAAGAGAAGTGAGATGGGTGTTGTTAGTCTTTGGTTTCAAGGAATAAGTAAGGGAAGATGAACAAGAGGAGAAAGGGGGATTTTTTTTTTTTTTAATTGGAGGGGGTGATTTTCTTCTAGGGTTATCCTGAGTTGGGGTTTTTAGAGCAGCACAGACTGTCAAATGCTGTTTTTTATGGACTGAAATAACTTTGGGATATTTTTCCTGTAACACTGGAAAATTTTGCTTTTAAAAAACCCACACAGATGTATATATTTTTCAACCTTTCCTAAGAGACAATGTTTATTGGGTCTGTTAACCTCCATGCTTGATCTTGTCAGAGATGCTGTTTTTGCTGTTAGGTGGGGTTAAAGAGTTAACCCTGTAGTGAGTTTGATAATAAAGATTGTTGACATTGAAAAAAAAAAAAAAGAAATGAAACTGAGACCAGTCATGCAGCATCTACTTTTTCTAAATGTTTGAAATATTTAGTAAAATACTTTTTTAAAATGTCTCTATTGCTGGCTTATTAAAGCAAAAAATATGCCCCAAATAAACCATGTTTGGGAAAACTTTCATATTCAGTTTAGTTTTTATATGTCAGCCTGGTTTCCACATGTTTGGAAACATTTGTCCCTTTATATTTTGTTTTTAAATATTCAAATGTCCTTGATAAAAAAAAAAATTCTAGTCATTTACTTTTTGTTTGGTGCTTTCCTCAATCATTGTTTTATAAATCTAAATTCCATGCTTATTGTTCACATACCCCCAAATGTATAGATAACAGATTTTAAAAGCAAAATAGAAAATGTTAAGGCATCACATTAAATTGTACATTCATTAATGTATATGCACATCTCCACGTCTATCTGTGTACATGCTATACTGACTCCCAATTCAACACTTTTCCCATTCTGTGATACTTGAGCAGATTAAGCTGTAAAAGCACAGTCCTCAATCTTTCCTAAAGACATGAGGTATGTTTCTGCTTTACTTATGGTTAAAAACTCATATCCTCCACCAGGTGATTTTCAACCTCAGATCCTACTTCAAAGTATACCAACGTTCAAACTGTAACTGCAAATTTTAAAGAGTCCACAAGGTGGCACTAAGATACCTTTGATCAAAGTCCATTACCCAGTAAGACTCCAGAAAACAGGGTTAGAGAAGTGCTTCCAGCATCAGCAAACATTAAAAATTGAACCTAATATTAAAGACATCTTGTTCCTGTCTGGAGGCACGGCTGACAGCCAAAACACATTTGAAGGTCTAATTACATAAAGACTTATCCAAAATGCCAGGCATTAAGTTATAGACCACCTACGGGAGAGTCTATTACCTCCAGCAGCAAATATACATCTGTTCCATTGGGCAGTTTATTACTAGTATTTCATCATTTTAAACATATTTCCACAAACTCTCTCTTTATCAAAGCCCTCCAATGTATATGTGTGTGTATCCAAGACACAAACACACAAGCCGTAAAATACATTTCTAGGGGATTATTTTGGTAAGAACTCACAATCCTATCAATATTAAATAATATTCATATCTCACAATAGGTAAATGTCTTTATTCTTTTGTAAGTTAACTTTTTTCTTTCTTTGGAGATAGTCCCACTCTGTTGCCCCAGGCTAGAGGGCCATGGTGTCAGCATAGCTCACAGTAACCTCAAACTGCTGGGTTCAAGAGATCCTCCCACCTCAGCCTTTGTAGTAGCTGGGACTACAGGTGCCCACCACAACGCTGGCTGATTTTTCTATTTTTATCCTCCTGCCTCAGCCTCCTAAAGTGCTACAATTACAGGCATGAACACCACACCCGGCTTGTACATTTTTAATTTTTAACAGAAGAAAATTCTATTTTTCTTGTGGAATTCTATTTTTATTCCACAAGAATAAAACGTGGTGGGTTTAGCCTCAACTAAGATAATGCCTTCAAGCTCACCATGAAATTTCTATTTCTGATGTCTTTACACTCTTACATCAATTTATAACAGATAAGGAAAATTCATTGATAGCCTTTTATATACAATAATTTTAAAGGACTAACACCCAGCTCTTGCTCTTGAATAGATTTGCAGCCAATGACGAAATCTCCGAAATGCCTGAAGAAAAGCTCAATACCTCCAGTGGTTTAAAACTTCTTTTGATGCTATCATCATGCTTTTCATGTAAGCGAAAAATCTCTTGGAGTTGATTTAAAAATTATGCTGATGCTTTGTTTAGTTTACAACACACAAATTCAACGTGATCCATTCACTTCATTCAGAAACATTTTTCTGTGCAGACCCAAGGATTTTTCCCACGACAGTAAGAGGATGTGTCTTGCATCCTGATTAAACAAAGCATAACAGTATCTTACAGCCTGTAATCTATTTTTTGAAATAAGCACTTAAGTCCAAAAGCACACTGCGTGCAGGGAAACAGTGTGCTTAAAGGACCACGTCTCAATAATACGTCACATACATAAATTGTTCATATTTGTAGGAGTATTTTAAAGGTGAAGCACCCAAAAGATTAATGGGTCCATGCTATTTGATGTGTGTACTGCCATGAGCAGTGGTTATGGTCCAGATTTCTGTGAATTCAAAGAGAAGATAAATATTAAAATATACCATTACATTTGGGCGGTGCTTGTGGCTCAAAGGAGTAAGGCGCTGGCCCCATATACCAGAGGTGGTGAGTTCAAACCTACCCCCGGCCAAAAATCGCAAAAAAATAAAATAAAATATACCATTAAATTGAGAACTCTCTCCAGTCCCAGGCCAACACCAGTAAAGGGGAAGAGGCAGTGTGGGCAGACAGGTGGCCTCTGTAAGAACTGGTAAATTCCATGAGTTCAGGTCTGTGGCCGATTATGCAGACTGATGAATGGAAAACTCACAGTCATCAACAATCAGCACTGAAAAAACACTTCAGTGTGACAATCTACCTTCTCTTGATCTTCACCTCATAATCAAATGATTTTCAGACAAGACTCAGAAACTGTTTTATTAAATTGAACACAAAATGCTTGTTATAGTAACATCAAGCCTTTATGAGAAATCAGTACGTAAGTGTGGATACACAGCCAAAATGAGCCATCAACATAAGCAGTGTAAATTTTAAATAACTGTCAGATTTCTGTATTCAGTATGCTAAAGAAAATAAAACCAAAAAGCAATTTCAATTTCACAATTCACAGTTGATTGGTTTTAATCCCACAACATGTTTGTCATTTCTGTAGCCCCAGAACACAGACAGATTTCCAAAGTGGTGATTGGCATGTTGCCCCAATAGCATACACAGATCTTTAAGGCCCTGTATGACATGTAGAGAAAATTTGGGGAGACAACCCCTAATCTCCTATGGTTTTGGCTGGCATTTTTTTAGCTCTAGCCTTTACCAAAGATACGGTTCTAGTGAAATAGCAAAAGCAGTTTTAAAAGTTTTCCATGCCATTAAATGAAGGATTCTAAAATCTCCCTTGGTTTTCCATGATTTTATTCTCAAATTTGAAACTATAGCTGCATTTAAATGCAAACTTAACAGTGAAAGCAAAATTCGTTTTGCTTCTGTATCCAGAGTACACATCCAAGACAGGGAATTTGTTGTCCTAATAAATACACGGACTGCTTTACAGCAGGATCGGACACACTCCAGTAAGGCATTGCAAAGCAGACACATAACACCCAAACTAAATCATGTGGTCAGCTGGGCATACCACAGGTGAACACCAGTTAACAGAGTCAACACGAAATTTTTACAAAATGACACACTAATTTATAAAACCACAGAAAGGTACTCAGGTACAAAAAGAGGCCAAACAATGCCCAGCCACTCCAAGAGAGTTTTGTTCCTGTAAATGCCAGATTTGCACAGTAGATATGTGCTTTGCCCTAGGATAATATCGCTCATCCTGACACACGGAGTTACTTTCCTAAAAAATATACATCATGTCGAGAATACACATATAACCAGTAATATATAATATTTATTTTCACCAGTGAGGGGATCACTTAACCACTTACATGGAGTGAGTTACAAATGGATTAAAAGGTCATTTAAACTAAAAAGAGATCTGATAAACTCTACATTAGTTAATACTCTACATTAGTTAATACTCAATAGTGCAGTGAGATTTTTCTTTTCGCCACCGCGTTGGACTTAATTAGGAACTATGCCGTGAGAGTATCCGTAAGTTCAAAGAATTATGAAATGTCTAAAAATAAAAATCTAAATAGTAAAAATACATGTTTTCCTTTTAAGGTCCCAAAGGAATCCTTCAGCTATTTTGGAAGCCATTAATCTTATCAAACAAGCACAAGAATATGAATCTGGAATATGTAATTTTCAATCCTGAATCAATTTTACCCATTGAATATTCATGGCCTACAGTAAGTCACTTCACTTCTTTATTTTTTCCACAAAAAGTGGTCATAACAATAAAGGCATATGTCAGGAAAGTTTTCTAAACATCACTAGAGTAAAGCTAAAGAGTGTTACCAAGGCTCCTAATGTCAGCAACTCACTGTACAGTACAATCTGCTAATTATAGCTACAGGAAGCATGGTTAATTATAATTCTCAGGGAATTCAAATCAAACCCTTTAGATACTTTCAACTTCCTAAACAACTAGTCTGTTCTCCCAGAGCTGCTGACAGCAGCTGGTCGCATATGGGTTGGACCCTTTACTCCCTTCTACCTTCTGATGCAGCAGCTGGAAGTAGTGACAGGACACGTGGAAACCAGGAGAAAAGCAGCAAGAGCCTGAAATGAGGTATAAGCCGGCTTCATAAACCCCAGTCAGTAATTTACAGTTTTTTTGAAGAAGCTGCATAGTTTGGCAAACATATATCATCAGAAGAGGGGGAAAGAAAAAAGTGAGCATGAAACTTTAGCATTTATGACAAGAGGGCATTCTAAAAGACCAATTCTAGAATAAAGCTCAGTTTGAAAAGGAGTTTTCGCCCCCTCTTAGCATAGCAAGAACAGGATCTGGAAGACTAAAGAGCTCAGGAGGAAAAAAGGTATGTTAACTGGCAAGGTTATCAACTTCAGACACTGCTTTCAGAATGATTTTCAAACAAATATTAAACCCTAGTTAATGACAACTATGCTAAGTGTCTAGGGGAAAGGTATTGTCTGAAATTTACATTGAAATAAAAAAAAAAAATTTTTTTTTGAGACAGAGTATCACTTGGTTACCCCGGTGCAGTGGCTTCACAGCTCACAGCAACCTCAAATTCTCGGGCTCCAGTGATTCTCTCGGCCTCGGCCTCCCAAGTAGCTGGGCCGACAGGCGCCTGCCACAAAGCCCAGCTATTTTTAGAGACAAGGTCTGGCTCTGGCTCAGGCTGATCTCCCAACTCCTGAGTTCAGCGATCCACCCGCCTTGGCGCCCCAGAGTGCTGGGATTACAGGTGTGAGCCACTGCACCCGGCCTGAAATTAGTTTTTTTAAACCCAATGGACTTACCGATGACTAGAGGGATGAAGAGATGAACGGGAGTATGGTAATACAAACACAGTAAAAAGGTGATGATGGAATCTAGGAGTGGGTATATTGTAAACATTTTGCAATGTTGACATATGAAATTTTTCATTAAACATGTTGAGGAAATTATTAATAGTTCTAAAATAAAATTAATTTAGCAGTATGTTTTAAAGGTTTGAAGCACTCAGGCTATTTCAAATTTTAAATTAATTGAACTAGGGAAAATTATGCTTTAAAAGGCCTCAAACCTGATTTGTGAAGATGCCTCTTTTAATGCAGAAATGAACACAATAATTATTGTGCCAGTCTCTTCATACACTTTGTTTGAAAATATATAATTCTCTCCTCTATGGGGAAAAAAAAAATTTGAGAAAGACTAGGGAAATAAAGAATTTTTCCAAACATCAGTGTCAAATTCTCCCACTCTACCCTACTACCAATCACGCACAAAGTAGAAATGTAACACACATCACAGGGAAAATGACCTATGACTGATTGCCATCCTGGGACAACTGGATTCATCTTCAGAGTGTATGGGTCCTGATCAATAATGACAACAGTTTTATCAGATTGAGACTGCATTAAGAAAGAAAAAAAAAAAAGATGTAGAACAGAATTCACACAGAGCTCTGTTATTCCAAACTCCTGTCTTATAGATTGTGATTAATGGCAATAATTATGTCATCTCTTCTGTTGGTGAAATGCTAACACTTGCTAAAGGCACTCATATTCTGGGCTTAACGGAGACAGGGTCACAGGGGACCATAAACCAGTACTTTTTTGGTAGCTACCCAGAAAGGGAGTTTACAAACGTTCCTCCCATTCATAATGGGGGAAAACATCAAACAACTATCAGTAGAAATGTTTTATGAGAAGCTATTTACACAACTATTTGTCCATTCAGTTAGACTGACAGCAATAGCTCACAACAACAGGGGTTCCCCCATCAAAAAAAAAAAAAAAACACAACACTTTTTATTATGTGTGAAACTCCTGAACAATCATTTACCTGGCAAGAAAAAAAACAGCTGATGAGGCAGAATTTTTTTTAAATACCTGTTCAAAACTTGCCTATCCTGATAGAACATTTCTTAATTTATTTCTTGGGCAGCTCTACTGTGCTTGGTACGTGCCTCCTCAAGTTCTTCAGGGTACTTTCAGCCTAAGTTCTGACACGGAGGAAACAGAACAGGTCAGGTTCCCAAACCGCCATGCCTAGCCTCGGCCTCTCAGCAGAGGAGACTTGTGGGAGAGTCACACGTCTCCTCTGACACAAACAAGACTCACCGTACACAGGTCCCAGGGCCGTCCTCCAACCCACAGTCTCAGCCAACTCAGGAGTGAAGAAAGCATAAATTCCACCACTAACCCCCAGAACCATCTAAAGATGAAGATTCAACCAGATGTATACATACACATACACACATATGTATTTCTCCTTCGATCCTTGTTCAAACTGCAGATACAAGTAGGTGACCAAGTGCAAGCACACGGTTCTGTAGAGCAGCTTTGTAAAGTAAGGTGAAAGGTCTCATGCGTCTCTTTAGAGGGATGTGAGGATGATCTCAATAGCCAGGATTTTTCTTCCAATCTCAGGACTTCAAAAATCCTAAACGCTTTTCTAAGTTTATCAACTAATTTAAAGAAGAAACAGTGAGAAAGATTTGGAAGAAGAACTTCTTCAAAATGAATGGTCTAAAGAAAGAATTACTCCCTTTGCAGGATTCGGTGCAATAAAAGACAAGCAGACAAACACGGTGAATAACACACACATATTTACAAGTTGCAGGATGTGACAGCCAAAGGCAAGACGGACAGTGACTGTTCTGGTCAGCTCAGAGTCAAAAGGATTACAGGGCATACTCAGTTTTGTAAATGAACATTTTTTTAAAAAAAAAAGACATTGAAGGCATATGCAATCCAACCTTGGGTTTTGTTTTGTTTTGTTTTGACAGTGTCTCACTCTTTCCCCATGGTTAGAATGCCATGGCCCCATAGCTCACAGCAACCTCAAACTGTTGGGCTCAGCAATCCCTGCCTCAGCCTCTTGAATAGCTGGGACTACAGGTGCCCGCCACAACACCAAGCTAATTTTCCTATCTTTAGTAGAAATGGGGTCTCACGCTTGCTCAGGCTGGTCTCAGAACTCCTGAGCTCTGATGATCCACCCACCTCATCCTCCCAGAGCGCTAGGATTATACGTGTAGCCACTGTGCATGGCCACAGTCCAGTCTTTTAATGGAAACAATTAAATGGAACAATTTAATGGAATTTTTTCTTAAGCACTTCTTGCCTTCAATCCCTAAAGAGAGTTTCTGCTCTCTTCTAACATTGATTTTTTTTAATAACAGTTTACACCAGGGGTTCTCAGCCTTCCTAATGCCACGATGTATTTTCATTGTTATAGAGGGGTCGCAACCCACAAGTTGAGAACCACTGCTTTATACAAAGATAGTCACAGAAAAAGGAGACTCACGATGCTAATTCTTATGGATGTTTACTGAAATCAATTTTTTTTTTTTTTTGGTGCGGTTGTTGGCTGGGGCTGGCGTTTAAACTCGCCACCTCCAGCATATGGGGCCAGCGCCCTACTCCTTTGAGCCACAGGCGCCACCCTATTAATTTTTTTTTTTATTGAAGGTTTTCTGTTGTTTCAGCCTCTGTGCATCCTTGAACACAGCTGATAAAAGACACTAACATGATTCCTGGGAGCACAGGCTGCAAAGCCTAAAGCGAAACAGAGCGGGACGGGACTTCACACAGTAAAACCGACGGAGATTACACATCACTGACTCAGAAGCAACAAGAGTCTGCTTAGACAGAGAAAAACACTGAGTCCACGGGATCTATGAAAACGGGAAACTGTACCATGAGAGATGTATCTGTACAGGCACTTCCTGCCTGACGACCTCTGTCACCCTTTGTTCCACCCTTGTAAGGTAACAAGTCTAAAACACAAGCTACTGCAATGAAATCTCAGGTTTTTTCAGATGTGCATGTAACCTCTATAAATGATCATGGATGTGCTTTAACAACTTCCTGGAGTTTGGAAATTAAGGAGAGAACTGACTTATTGTAGGCAATATGGTACTAAAGTGTCATATAAAACAAACACATCACTCTTTTTTAGTGCAAAGAAATACAGCAAGTAAGAACGCTATAAATCTAACTTCTTTCTTTAAAAGAAAACGCACTTATGCATTCATAACATCCATTAAGGGCACTGAGACGCTGGAAACCTGAATACACAAGGCCTGAAAAACATCAAGCCCTTAAGTCCACTGCTTTTTGTGTAAATAATGAAACTGATAAGTGGCAGGGGCGGGGAACCCTTCTTCTAATTTTACTTCCAAAGGAAAACTGAAAATGGATGAATGTCACTTTTACAAAATGTAAATTCCTGTCTTCTACTGCTATTTGAAACAAAGGTTTAATGAAATCTTCTCTATGGTTTCGTGTGGGGGGAGGGGTGCGTACGTACACAGATCTGCAGAGAAAGCAAATGAGATTTTTAAATAATCACAGACCAAGTGGCCAGCACTATAGTTTAAAATAGACCAAAAAACTATTCTTAGCAGCAAAATAAGCAACCTACTGGCCAATAAGAAAAGGCTTAATTTGCCTAATCCACCATACTTTATAGATTACTACAAAAAGAGCTGTTACTCTAAAAGTCATAGGTCTAGATAGAATCGCAAAAGATTATTTCATTCTTCTATCTCTGCGAGAAAAAAAATGAGCAAATAATTCTACCATTAAAAAAAAACAAAAAAAACTGCTTCAACAGAAGGCAGTAATTTGATACTTTACAAGAGGTTAATCACAAAACTGATTTTTAAAGATGGGTCTATGTTGTTTAAAAATTGTTCCAAAGTATTACAGAAAAGGAATGATGATTACAGTTTGCCCTCCCACCCTCCCCAATATATCTGCCCATAGAAATCTCAAGAAAAAACAGGAGTTTTATCTTTAATTAGCAATGTCAGCAATCACATCTGAATTGACCACAGTGCAAAGATACTGTTTAATATAAACTTTCTGGTGAGGGTGGCCTTTCAAAAGAAGTGTGGATGAGCACCAGTCTTATCCTTTGTAAACTAAACTACTGTAAATACATCAAATGCAGTTCAAGTTCACAGAGTACTCCATTAGATAATCTAGACATACACTAGCTTATTTAAAAACAACAACAACAAAAAAAAAACTCCCACTACTACAGTAATTACCAGACACTAAAGTAATCTATATTTTTAGTAACCTCAAAAAAGCCAAATTACTAAAATAAAACCATAGTTCATGTGTTACATCTACTGGAAATGATGATCTGATACTTCATTTGCTTTTTTAAAAATTCTTCTCTAAGTATAAAATAGCAGGTAGTGATATTTTTCAGGACAGCCAACAAACTGGCAGGCCAGAGAAGAATTTAAGTAAAGCATAAGAATCAATTATCTAGAAAGTCTGACAAAATAAAATATCAGGCAATCTGAACTTACAACTGAGACCATCACACACGACATCCTGATCAATGAAGTTCTCCAAATGGAAAAATCACACACATCTTTTTGTTTCCTAAAATAAGCTGAAAAATATATTTTTTTAAAATTCACATCCATCTTAAACTCATTGAATATCCATATGTGAGGCTTGGAAACCCACAGCACAGCTGGGACACGAAAATGAGCTTGTTAGACAAGCTGGTTCAACTAGCAAAAAAAAAGAGGAGGGAAGAAAGTGGCCATCAGACCTGTGAAATCCACAGCGGGAAATGACGTTTGGCTGTCTGAAGGACAGAAGAACAGTGGAAGTATCTTGAGTTCGAGAAAAACCTACATTTCAATGATGCGGGGATATGATACAGCAAAAAAACTATCCTGGGAAAGGCCCTGACACAGTTTATAACAGGGAGTCCAACTCACGAGGCATGGAGGTGGTGGTTCCAATGCAGCCTAGGGCAACTGAAATCTCTGCTCACCTAGCTTCACTGTGATCAGAACTCAACACGATTATTTATTTAACAGTACATCAAACCAAAATTGTAAAAGAAGATGTCATAGTTCGCAATGGTCAGGCTACCAGTTGACCAGAAGTTGGGCCAGACAACAAGTTATTTCTGATGGCGTAGGGAAGTCACATGCTGTAAGTAGCTCCACACAATTCACCTGAAAAGCACTATAGCACTATGACCTAAGAAGCTGGTTCTCCGCCCCCCGCCCCCTGTTTTGACATCTCATGGTACCAGTGCAGGTCACACATATTAACAGTAAGCAGAGGAATGTACTCATATCAAAAGGACCACAGAGCTGTGTGAGTGGACAGCCGCGTTATCTGCGTGAGACGATTGCTATACATAGCCCAGAGTCTCCATCTCACTCCGGTACCGCTGCTCGGACACCTTGCTCTTATGCTGCTTGCTCTCTAAATGCTGCCGGAATTCCGCCTCTTCACCAGCCCCCACGTTACACATGGAGCAGTAAAACTGGCCACTGGGGGTGACGCACATGGCCAGGTCACGTGGGATCCTCTGCCGAGAGCGGGGATTGAAGTAAGGACCTGCTAAAGCAAGAGACTACGTGAAATTACAATTATCACTGTAATCTGTAATGCTAAATTCAAATTATAAAACTCACAGATTCTAAGCTTTAAAGGAACGTGAAGTTGATGGATTTTTAAAACTTATAATAATTTTATACAAGTTTGATCTGAAAAGATAAAATGACTTAATCCAAATATTGTCAGAAAATCTGCCGTAGAACCAAATCTAAACTCCAAATGGCTCTGTCTCTAAGAAAGGGAATACAATTTTTAAAATATTTTAAATTCCAAGCATTGTATCAGAAGTCTTGTAATTATGCTAACCCTTTATTCCAAAAATTCTACTTCTAAGAATTATCTTAAGAAAACACTGAGATTTTGTACATGGAGATTTGCCAGCAAGGACATTTCTTTCAGTAGTGTCTATAAAAACAAAAATTTAGGGGGACGGGAGATCCAAAAATAGGATCTGAAAAATTATGGTAATGAATGCAACGGAAAATTATGTAGAAAACTCTTATAATAGAGAAATGCCATAGAAAACTCTTACAATATGCCAGTAAGTAAACCAAGAATATCATAAAATAAGATGCCATTTCTACACACATATTTTTTCTTTTAGAGACAGGGTCTCGCTCTGTCACTCGTGCTGGAGTGCGGTGGTCATGGCTCTCCTGAGCTCAAGTGACCCTCCCTCCTTAATCTCCTCGTACCTGGAACTACACGTGCACATCAACACACCTAAATTTTTTTTAAATTTTTATAAAGACAGGGTCTCACTGTTGCCCAGGCTAGTCTGGAATTCCTGATTTCAAGTGATCCTCCCACCTCAGCCTCCAAAAGTGCTGGGATTACAAGTGTGAGCCACTGTGCCCAGCCAGGCCCCATGTCTATTTTAGAAAAGTAATATATATAGAGAGAGAGATTGGAATGACATCCACAAAAATGTTAGTGACATTACTGATAACTTTATTTTCTTCTTTTTCCATTACTGACTTCTTAAAGTAGATGATTAGTTCATTAATTTTCTGCTTTTGTTTCTGCTATAATATTTAATGCTTTTCTCAAAATATTGCTTTTAATGAAGCCTGAAATTTTTGATACATTTTCATTCCTATTTGTTTCTAATAATTTTTAATTTCCAGCATAACTTCTTCTTTGAACCACGAATCATTCCCAAGTCTTTCAAAATCACTAAACAAATGAAAATTTTGTTTACTTTTATATTTTTGTTTGTCTGTCTTGTTAAACTCTGCCAAGTCTCAGCAGTGTTTTTATACTTTTGTTATTGACACATCATGTAAATGTACTCTAGTTTACTTTATCTCATACTAATCTAGTTATCCAAGTTTCTTTCATTTCAGCTGGATTCCTTTTATCCAATCTGACAATAAATGTAAATTTACATTTATTATAATTACTAATAAATGTTTAGACTTATTAATCATATTACATTGTGCTTTCTATATGCCTCTGTTTTACTGAGTTTCTGTTCCTTTTCAATTAAAGTTATACCGTGTATAGTTAAGTTCATTTTTTGTTTATTTTACTGTTCACATAAATGATATCTGCTGGCATGTGCCCGTATCACAGGCTCAGGTATAGGGGAGGCAGTAGGACTGCTTGGTCCTACCCTACTTCTGAGGATAATCAGAATACGCAGAAAGCATTCCTATAAATGCAGGGTTGTGAACTGAATGTGTACATAGAATCTTCAAGGAAGCATTTCAAAACACGCATATATCTAGGTCCCACTCCAAATTTACTGACTGAAACTCTCTCGAGTCATGGTTCAGGTATTTTGTAAAAATTCCC
The DNA here is from genome assembly GCA_963574655.1 of Perodicticus potto. Classification (NCBI taxonomy): domain Eukaryota; kingdom Metazoa; phylum Chordata; class Mammalia; order Primates; family Lorisidae; genus Perodicticus; species Perodicticus potto. Next base: position 987 of record CAUYRH010079921.1, on the reverse strand, counting down.
TGGTAGGGCTTGGCATGGTGGTTCATGTGTGCAATCTAGCACTCTGGGAGGCCGAGGCAGGAGAATCACTTGAGGTCAAAGTTTGAGACCAGCCTGAACAAGAGTCAGACTCTGTCTCTACTAAAAATAGAAAAATTAGCCTTGTGTGTGGCGGGAGCCTATAATGCCAACTACTCAGGAGGCCGAGGCAAGAGGATTGCTTGAGCCCCAGAGTTTGAGGTTGCTGTGAGCTATGATGCCATGGCATCTACCAGAGTGACAGAGTCTCAAACCCCACCTCCAAAAAAATACCTCACTAGGTAATTGTGGTTCACGACCCCAGTTAAAAGCCACTGCTATAATCATTTTTATTCCCCACCCCCCAAATGGGAATTATACATGGTACATCTTTAAACCAAGTAGCCCATTTTTATCATGCATTTTACATTTCTTAGCCAGAAATTACCAGAAGAAGCATAAAGGGACTATACGAGACCCTAAAACATAGACCATGGTTTAAAATTAAAATAAATAATATACCAAGTAGAAAGCAAATAAATAAGCCCTGAAATAAACACCAGCCTGAACAGCCACTAGACCAATTCAGCATAACAATGACTAACCCCAAATCCTCAGTGCTATTACCACGTAAGGAAATATATTAAAGGAGAACCTTTGCAGAATGTAGCCAAGGCATATGGAAATACGCAGGATACCTGAATTATTCTGCACTGTATACATATTTCTCCTAGTAGGCATCATCTTAAATTCATTCCCTTCCTTCCGGGCCCGCCGGTGGCTCACCTCTGAGGAATCCCTGGAGGATAGAAAATTAAAGAGTGAGATTTCTAAACATGAATCCCTTTCGGCTCGGCGCCTGTGGCTCAGCGGGCTAAGGCGCCAGCCACGTACACCTGAGCTGGCGGGTTCGAATCCAGCCCGGGCCCGCCAAACAACAATGACGGCTGCAACCAAAAAATGGCCGGGTGTTGTGGCGGGCGCCTGTAG
>CAUYRH010079914.1:0-14999 GCA_963574655.1 Perodicticus potto | reverse complement strand
CACTGCTGGTGGGACTGCAAACTGATACAACCTTTTTGGAAGGAAGTATGGAGGACTCTCAAAGAACTCAAGCTAGACCTCCCATTTGATCCTGCAATCCCATTACTGGGCATCTACCCAGAAGGAAAAAAATCCTTTTATCATAAGGACACCTGCCCTAAACTGTTTATTGCAGCTCAATTTACAATCGCCAAAATGTGGAAACAGCCTAAATGCCCATCAACCCAGGAATGGATTAACAAGTTATGTTATATGTACACCATGGAATACTATTTGGCCATTAAAAAAAAAAAAGGAGACTTTACAGCCTTTGTATTAACCTTCCAAGGAGTGGAGCATATTATTCTTAGTAAACGATCACAAGAAGGGAGAAGCATGAATCCTATGTACTCAATTTTGATATGAGGACAATTAATGACAATCACACGGTGGGGCTGGGGAAAGGGGAGAGCAGAGAGAGAGAGAAGGAGGGAAGAGGGTGGGGTCTTGGTGTGTGCCACATCTTTTGGGGGCAAGACACGGATTGTAAGAGGGACTTTACCTAAGAATGCAATCAGTGTAACGTGGTTTCTTGTACCCTCAATGAATCCCCAACAATAAAAAATATATATAATTTGTGGCGGGCACCTGTAGTCCTAGCTACTCGGGAGGCTGAGGCAAGAGAATCGCCTAAGCCCTAGAGTTGGAGGTTGCTGTGAGCTGTGTGACACCACGGCACTCTACTGAGGGCAATAAAGTGAGACTCTGTCTCTACAAAAAAAAAATATATATATATATATATATATTAAATTAAAAAAAAAAAGAAAGAAAACATGGAGCTGTTCCTTTGGCCACATAAATGCGAAACTACAAGAAAGAAAGATGATGTAAAAAAAAAAAAAAAAGCCCTGGAGGAAGCCCCCATTCCAGACTGCTGGGGAGATAGGAGACCGTTGTGTCCCCAGGACCTGGCTTCTTCAGGGCTTAAGGTTCCCGCTTCCACAGGGCAACTCTTCATGCCTTACAGCGAACTCATAATTGATCACTTTGCAAAAGTCCGTTATTACTGGCTCCCAAGTAAAAACCCATCCTGAAGCCTCGCTGCTTGTCTCTGGTCCGGAGTTGTAAAGCCCCACTCATCCTTGAGGTCTTAGTGAGTGTTAACCCAGCGGACTGCCCCGTCCCCAACCTCTTTCCTCAACGCCAGAACCTGGCCCCTTTCTCCTGAGTGTCCTCTTCGGACGCACCTTCTCGAGGTGGAAAGAGAACCTTGTTTCCCAGCTCCCAGCCAGGTACTAACAAGGCTCAACCCAGAGGCCTGGGGCCGGTCACGGTTTCCTCCCCCTCGGGGATGGTGAGGGCCCGCTGACTGTCCCTCGGACGGCCCGGACTTTTCTCCAGCAGCTGTTCCCTGATCCGTTCCAACAAGGTCCCCGGTGGTTTGAGGGCTGAAGCCCGCCTTCGTGGTGCAGGAGGGAGCGGGCTGCGGGGGGCCAGGAACTACAGCTCCCCGGCAGAGCTACGCGGTGTTTACATGCTAATATGACATTTCTGTCCACCCACTCAGGAGCAGCTGAGCTGTAACCAGCTTTGTTTCTCGGAGGACCACACTCAACCTCCGCAGGCTGTGCGGCACCTCCAGGGCCGCAGCTGCTGTTCGCGGGCTCCGGGCAGCCAGGCGGCGGGCTGGAGGTGAAGGGGCCCCACCCGAACGCCGGGAGCCGAGAGGAGCTGGAGGACAGACGAGCGGGGGTCCCGAGGCCCCAGGAGCAGGCCTCACCGCGGGCGGCCCGGGCAGGGACGCATCCCGCCGCGGGTGCCGGCGCGGAGTTCGCGGAGCTGGTGGCTCGGCGGGAACGCCCGGAGGGGCGGGGCCGGGGTGGGGTTCGCTACCTAGCAACAGTGCAGTGGCAAGCAGGACCGGTGCCTGGGAGGATGACCTTAGGGAGGTCTCTCTGCTTAGCCGGGCGTTGCGGCGGGCGCCTGTAGTTCCAGCTACTCCGGAGACTGAGGCAAGAGAATCACTGGAGCCCAGAAGGCTGAGGTTGCTGTGAGCTATGACGCCACCGCACTCGATGGGGGCAACAAAGTGAGTAGTTCTAAAAAAGAAAAAAAAAAAAAAAGGGAAAAGAAAGGTGTCTGGCTCCTGGGGGTGGGGAAGGCAAATTGGTGAGAAAGAGCCCAAGTGTGCGGGCGATTTTGGAAATGCATGAAAAAATAACAGCCCGCCTAAAGCGACACCCGTAGGGAGGGGCCTGGGAGGTACTGTGACCTCTGCGATCGGGGGTCAATGGGATGAAGGGAACCAAGGGAAGAGACCCTGAGCCTTACTTCTCGAGGCCCGTCAGCAGGCTGCCCTGGGGAGGTTTGGAGGGGGTAGGGGACAGCCTTGTCTCACATCCCGTTTCCCTGGACTGAGGGCAGAACTCCTTAGGAGTTTATCCTTGGCCAGCGGCTTCCTACACTGAGAGCCAGAGTCGCCCGGGACCTGCAGGAAGGACCTGATGGGCGGCCATCTGCTGACCAGTCTGGAGCCAGCATGGTCACCTGGGCTGTGCTGACAGTGAAGCCAAAGAGTTCCGCTCACACCAGGCTGCACAGGCCCCCTCTCCCGGCTAAGCCTGGGCATGGTATGCCTTGAGGATATCTGGTGACATTTTAGGAGAAGCCCTGGGCACCACCACCTCTGCTCCACCTCCCTCCCCTTCACTTGCAATCAGAACTGTTTATCTCAGGTCCAAATGATGATGACCAAATAAAATACACCGTGAATTGAGCTTTCAACTTATGTCTGGCTCTGTACTAAGCAGTCTTCCATCTTTCTCTCTTGTAATACACATATGTTTTCCTACCGCTTTCCTAGGAGGGCAAGGTGGGTGGATTGCTCGAGCTTAGGAGTTCGATATCAGCCTGAGCAAAAGAGAGACCTCATCTCTACTAAAAATAGAAAAACTGAGGCAAGAGAATCATTTGAGCCTGAGTTAGAGGTTGCTGTCAGCTATGACGCCACAGCACTCTAGCCAGGGCAACAGCTTGAGACTTTGTCTCAAAAAAGAAAAAAAAAAATTTTAACTGACTCTAATTTTTAACTTACAGATGCTGCCTCAAAGCATAGGTTTGCTGTGCAATGTTTATTTTACCAATGTATATACAGTACATACAGAAGGGAACACTCACGCATTGTTGGTGGGACTGCAAACTAGTACAGCCTTTATGGGAAGAAGTGTGGAGAGTGCTTAAAGCACTAAAAGTGGACCTTCCATTTGATCCTGCAATCCCATAATAGGTATCTACCCAAAACAAAAATAGTCATTTTACCATAAGGACGTTTGCATTTGAATGTTTATAAGCAGCCCAATTTACAATAGCAAAGATGTAGAAACAACCCAAGGGGCTGTCAACACACGAATGGATTAATAAACTGTGGTATATGCATACCATGGAATACCATTCAGCCATACAAAATGATGCAGATTTTGTATCTTTTGTAACAACTTGGATGGATTTACAGAACACTGTCCAAGTAAAGTATCGTAAGAATGCAAAGCCAGGCATCACATGTACACACTGCCAATTTGAAACTTGTAAGTTAACTATTACATGCTCACAAGAGAGAAACGCAAACTCAAGAAGAGGGGTAGGGACAATGTGTGGGTGTGTGGTGCACTTCCTGGGTGAAGGACACAACTACAACTTGAACTTTACCTTACAATTGCAAACAATGGGGCGAGGAGGAGGGGCCCATGCCTGTATTCCTAGCACTCTGGGAGGCGGAGATGGGTGGATTGCTTGAGCTCTGGAGTTCAAGACCAGCCAGAGCAAGAGTGAGACCCTAGTAGACTCAGTGCCCGTAGCTCAGTTAAGTAGGGTGCTGGCCACATACACCGAGCCTGGCAGGTTTGAGCCCGGCCTGGGCCTGCTAAACAACAATGACAAATGCATCCAAAAAATAGCCAGATGTTGTGGCTGGCACCTATAGGCCTAGCTACTCGGGAGGCTGAAACAAGATGATTACCTGAGCCCAGGGGTTTGAGGTTGCTGTAAGCTATGACACCACAGCATTCTACCACAGGCGGGCAACAAAGTGAGGCTCTTCTAAAAAAAAAAAAAACCCAAACAAACAAATGTGAACCATGTAACCTAACTGTATGTACCTGCATATTAAACTAAATTTAAAAAATACAGTACATATGTAAATCTTAAAAGTGTTCACTCATTAGCCATCTGAAAATCAGCTCATGTTCCACCAGTGGTCTCTGTTTTTTGGAATGGTAAAGTGGTGCTCTTGGCCAGACACTGAGGACTACAAAGCAAAGCAACTCAGAGGAGTCCTCCAAACAGGGTACTTTCCAGAAAGCAGAAATACAAACACAGGGATCTGCCCAACACACTGGAGTAGGGTGGGGATGGGAGGGTGGGGATACTCTGAGCATCTCTTCCCATCTCTGAAAGGAAGATAATAAAGCCTACCTCAGAAGGTTCTGGTGAGGGCCAGGGCACGATGGCTCATGCCTGTAATCCTAGCACTCTGGGAGGCCAAGGTGGGTGGTTTGCTTTAGCCAGGCATTGTGACAGGTGCCTGTAGTTCCAGCTACTCAGGGAGGCTGAAGCAAGAGGATGGCTTGAACCCAAGAGTTCAAGGTTACTATGAGCTGTGATGCCACGGCACTCTACCCAGGGCAACAAAGTGAGACTCTGTCTCAAAAAAAACAGAAGGTCCTGATGAGAATTAAATGAAATCAAGCAGAACACTTAGCGTGGTACAGCACACGACGAGCAGAGCTCCTAGGGCCACACCTGTAGGTGGCTTCTTCATCAGAGTAAGAGTCCACCAACACTGCTTCCCTTAGTCTACTGCTGTTACCAGTTTGGTGTGTATTTTTCCAGGCCTGCCCTATACATGGACATGTATTATCTGTGTATATATAGTATATACAGGTACACATGTGTACTTACAAAATGTATGGCTCATTGTTAATGTTAAAGTCGTAGAAAGAGAAATTCTATACTTATTCCACAATTTGCTTTTTCCATTTAACAACGGAGTTTGGAGATCTTTCCAAATCATCATATATAAATATCTCTGCCTCATTCTTTTTAACGGTTACATGGTATTTCTTTTTTTTTGTTTTTTTTGAGACAGAGCCTCAAGCTGTCACCCTGGATGGAGTGTCGTGGCATCACAGCTCACAGCAACCTCCAATTCCTGGGCTCAAGAGAGTCTCTTGCCTCCGCCTCCCAAGTAGCTGGGACTACAGGTGCCTGCCACAACGCCCGGCCATTTTTTGGTTGCAGCCGTCGTTGTTGTTTGGCGGGCCCTGTCTGGATTCAAACCCGCCAGCTCAGGCGTACCTGGCTGGCGCCTTAGCCCGTTGAGCCACAGGTGCCGAGCCTACATGGTATTTCTTATTATCGGTTCATAAAATTTTACTTAGCTATTTCTTTATTAGTGAACAGATGTTCAAAATTTTCAATTTTATGGCTCGGTGCCTGTGGCTCAACAGGCTAAGGTGCCAGCCATGTACACCTGAGCTGGTGGGTTCGAATCCAGCCCGGGCCCGGCAAATAAGAATGACGGCTGCAACCCAAAAATGGCCGGGTGTTGTGGCGGGCGCCTGTAGTCCCAGCTACTTGGGAGGCGGAGGCAGGAGCCTCGCTTGAGCCCAGGAATTGGTAGTTGTTATGAGCTGTGATGCCACCGCACTCTATCCAGGGTGACAGCTTGAGGCTCTGTCTCAAAAAAAAAAAAAAAATTTTTTTTCAATTTTACAAACAATGCTGCAATATGTATGCTTATCTTTGTATACCTTTGTATTTCTTGGGGACAGGGTTTTTTTTTATAATTTTTTTTTTTAGAGACAGAGTTTCACTTTGTCACCCTCGGGAGAGTGCCGTGGCGTCACAGCTCACAGCAACCTCCAGCTCTTGGGCTTAGGCGATTCTCTTGCCTCAGCCTCCTGAGTAGCTGGGACTACTGACACCCACCACAACACCTGACTATTTTTTGTTGTTGTTGCAGTTTTACCGGGGCCGGGTTCGAACCCACCACCCTTGGTATATGGAGCCGGCACCCTACTCACTGAGCCACAGGCGTCGCCCGTTTTGTTTTGTTTTGCTTTGAAACAGACTCTCTCACTTTGTTGCCCCGGGTAGAGTGTGGTGGCATCACAGCTCACAGCAACCTCAAACCCTTGGGCTTAAGTGATTGATTCTCTTGCCTTAGCCTCCCAAATAGCTGAGACTACAAGCATCCGCCAGAAAGCCTGGGTTGTTTTTTTTTTTTTTGCAGTTTTTGGCCGGGGCTGGATTTGAACCCACCACCTCCGGCATATGGGGTTGGCACCCTACTCCTTTGAGCCACAGGTGCCGCCCCGAGTGCCTGGTTATTTTTTAGAGACAAGTCTTGCTCTGGCTCAGGCTGGTCTCGAACTTGTGAGCTCAGGCAATCCACTGGCCTGGGCCTCCCAGAGTGCCAGGATTACAGGTGTGAGCCACTGTACCCGGCCAGCCCCACTTTTTCTTAAATTCACTCTAATCAGGGTTTGTTCCCTCTATTTCACCAAAACTGTTCTCAGTAGGATCACCCTCCGTGTTCAAATCCAATGGTCAGTTCTCAGACCTCACTTTACTTACTGGTATTTGACACAGTAGACCACTTCCTCTCTTCTTTAGAGCACTTTCTTCTGATTTCCACATCACCACACATCTGACTTTTCTTCCTGTACGTTCATTTATCCTCAGTCTTTGAAGTGCTCCTCAGTCCCTAAACTCTAAATGTTGACTGCCTCACTCCTCTTAATTTCTGTCTACACTTAGTCCCCTGGTAATCTCATCTAGCTTTATTTTTTTGTTTGTTTGTTTTTTTGAGACAGAGTCTCACTATGTTGCCCTTGGTAGAGTGCTGTGGCATCACAGCTCACAGCAATCTAAAACTCGTGGGCTTAAGCAATTCTCTTGCCTCAGCCTCCCAAGTAGCTGGGACCACAGGTGCCCTTATCTAGCTTTAATATCATATATTTACTGACAACTTCCAAATGTATATATATCTGCAGCCCAAACCTCTTTCCTCACCCGCCAGGTTCATAATCCAACAGTCTACTGGAGGGTTCTGTTAATTGAAACATATAAAACATGATTGTACGGCTACTCAAAGTTTACTTGAGATCTCCACTACACAGTCTAATTTAGCATCTCAACCTGCTCCCTCCAGACTTCCCTGTCTTAAGAAGTAGCAATTTCTGGCTCGGTGCCTGTAGCTCAGTGGCTAGGGCGCCAGCCACATACACCGGAGCTGGTGGGTTCAAACCCAGCCTGGGCCTGCCAAAGAACAATGACAACTACCACCAAAAAGTAGCCAGGCACTGTGGCGGCCGCCTGTGCTACTCGGGAGGCTGAGGCGACTTCATTCTTGCAGATCCTCAAGTCAAAACTCTGGCCTCATTAACCCATTTTTCTCATGCCCACACCCATCAGCAAGTCCTAGCTACCCTATTTTTGAAAAACATCCATGATGCCACTATGCACTACTTGTACTGCTACCACCCAAGTCTAAATTGCTACATCACATCACATTTAGGTGTCTGTAATAGCTTAATTTGTTTTTCTTCTCATTGTATCCTTATTGCCCTATGTCTATTATTCAAACAACAGGTGGATTTATTTTTATTTTTTTTCAGAGACAGTCTCATTTTATCACCCTCAGTAGAGTGCTGAGGCGTCACAGCTCACAGCAACCTCCAACTCCTGAGCTTAGGCGATTCTCTTGCCTCAGCCTCCAGAGTAGCTGGGACTATAGGCGCCCGCCCCAACGCCCGGCTATTTTTTTGTTGCAGTTCGGCCGGGTTCGAACCTGCCATCCTCGGTATATGGGGCCAGTGCCCTACCCACTGAGCCACAGGCACCGCCTAGCAGGTGGATTTATTTTGTTAAATCAAAAGTCAACCATTTTGGCCAGGCACGGTGGCTCATGCCTGTAATCCCAGTAATCTGGGAGGCTAAGACAGGCAGATTGCTTGAGCTCAGGAGTTTGAGACCAGCCTGAGCAAGAGACCCCATCTCTACTAAAAATAGAAAAACTAGCCCAGAGTGATAGTGGGCACCTGTAGTCCCAACTACTTGGGAGGCTGATGCAAGAGGATCACTTGAGCCCAGGAGTTTAAGGTGGCTGTGAGCTAGACCGATGCCACATCACTCTACCTAGGGTGACAGAGTCAAATTCTGTCTCAAAAAAAAAAAAGTCAAGCATTTTATCTTCAAACCTCTCCAGAGTCTTCCATTTCACTTAGCTTAGTGTCCTTGTTGGATCTCTAATGCCCTGTGTGCGCTGGCTCCCCTTACATCTCTGATTTTCCCACTTCTCTGCTCACTTGCTCCACTGTAGTCACGCTCACCTCCTCGATGTTGCTAAACACACCAGGCTGGCTTTCCCAATGAGATTCCAATGGGACCTGAGTACTCTTTTCTCACATCCGTGTAGCTTGCTCTCTCATTTTCTTTAGGACTTGAAAGACCTTTATAATGCCTCCTTTGCTACCCTAACTTCCAATACCCAACCCCCCTGCAACAAAACACTTCTTCTTTATTGTAGAGACAGTCTCGTTTTATCGCCCTCAGTAGAGTGCCATTGAGTCACAGCTCACAGCAACCTCCAGCTCCTGGGTTCCAGTGATTCTCCTGCCTCAGCCTCCCGAGTAGCTGGGACTACAGGCGCCCGCCACAACGCCCGGCTATTTTTGATACAGTTTGGCCGGGGCTGGGTTTGAACCCGCCACCCTCGGTGTATGGGGCCGGCACCTGACTGAGCCACAGGCGCCGCCCAACAAAACACTTTTTTATCCTCTTTCTTTTTTCTCTTTAAGCATTTCCCAGTAATAAACTAAGTAGACAGTCCCCAATTTATAATTACAATTTTTCCACTGTACAATGGTGTAAAAGCGACACACATTGAGTAGAAATCATACGTTGAGTACCCATACTGTTTTTCACTTCTAGTATTCAATAAATTATGAGATACTCAACATTTTTTAAAAAATTGGTTTTGTAGCCAGGCACCTGTAAGCCCAGGTGCTTGGGAGGCTGAAGCGGGATTGCTTGAGCCTAGTTGTTCAAGGCTGTGTTGAGCCATGAGTATGCTACTACACCAGTGACAGAACAAGACCTTGTGTTTATTACACAGTTTTGCTCAACTATGGACTAATGTAAGTTTTCTTTTTTCTTTTTTTTTGAGACAGTCTCACTCTGCTGCAATAGGCTAGAGTAACTGTGACTTCAGCCGAGCTCACGGCAACCTCAAACTCCTGGGTTCAAGTGATCCCTCACCTCAGCCTCACCAGTAACTGGCACTGCCACAATACCCAGTTTTCTTTTTTTTAATTTTTAGAAGAGACTGGGGTCTCAGGGTGGCATCTGTGGCTCAGTGGGTAGAGTGCGAGCCCCACATACTGAGGGTGGCAGGTTCAAACCTGGCCAAACTGCAACAAAAAAATAGACGGGTGTTGTGGCGGGCGCCTGTAGTCAGGAGGCTGAGGCAAGAGAATCGCCTAAGCCCAGGAGTTGGAGGTTGCTGTGAGCTGTGTGACGCCACGGCACTCTACCGAGGGTGATAAAGTGAGACTCTGTCTCTACAAAAAAGAGACCAGGGTCTCACCGTTGTTCAGGCTGAACTCCTGAGCTCAAGTAATCCACCCACCTTGGCTTCCAAGAACGCTAGGATTACAGGCATGAGCCACCCTGCCCAGCAGGCTAGGCTAAGCTATGGTATTTGGTAGGTGTGTTAAATGTATTGTTGACTCACAGTATTTTCAATTTAGGATGGGTTTATAAAGATATAACTCTATTATAGGTTGAGGAGCATCTTTTAGTGTTTCCCTCACTAGAATGTAGTTCCACAAGGTTAGGAATTTTTTTGTGTATTCACTTCAGTATTCCCACAACAATGCAAAGTACATAGAAGGTATTCCACAGAGAATGAGTAAATGAGGTACAGAAGGATTGGGTGATTTGCCCTAGGTTACTCAGCTTATAGGGTGGTAGTTTGGCTCCAGAGTCTGAACTCTTCAGCTATGACATCATACTGTTTTGATTTCCTAACCAGGACTTTCCAACCAATGTTTAATAATAGTGGTCAAAAAAGAATTCACGACTGAAAACGTCTTTTACCTAGGGTCTCGCTACTTACATTGTTTCTAATTCCACCTGTAAGTCACTTTGAGGCCAATGCTCAAGACTGATAGCTCTTCAGCAGGGTTTTTACTAAGATTGGAAGTTTGAGATCAACTTTTACTTGCAACTTTGCAAGGAACAATATGTTGGTTTACTTTATCAGAATTTTAGGTAGGTTTTTTTTTTTTTTTTTGGAGACAGAGCCTCAAGCTGTCACCCTGGATAGAGAGCTGTGGCATCACTGCTCACAGCAACCTTCAATTCCTGGGCTCAAGCGAGTCTCTTGCCTCCGCCTCCCAAGTAGCTGGGACTATAGGCAACTGCCACAACGCCTGGCCATTTTTGGGTTGCAGCCGTCATTGTTTGGCGGCCCAGGCTGGATTCGAACCCGCCAGCTCAGGTGTACGTGGCTGGCGCCTTAGCCCGTTGAGCCACAGGCGCCGAGCCTTTTTTTTTTTTTTTTGAGACAAAGCCTCAAGCTGTTGCCCTGAGTAGAGTGCCGTGGCATCATAACTCACAGCAACCTCCAACTCCTGGGCTCAAGCGATTCTCCTGCCTCTGCCTCCCAAGTAGCTGGGACTATAGGGGCCCGCCACAACACCCACCTATTTTTTGGTTGCAACCGTCATAATCATTTGGCAGACCCGGGCTGGATTGGAACCCGCCAGCTCAGGTGTATGTGGCTGGAGCCTTAGCCACTTGAGCCAGGTGCTGAGCCAGAATTTTAGGTAGTTTTTTTTTTTTTTTTTTTTGAGACAGAGCCTCAAGCTGTCACCCTGGATAGAGTGCTGTCTGTGACATCACAGCTCATAGCAGCCTCCAATTCCTGGGCTCGAGAGTCTCTTGCCTCCGACTCCCAAGTAGCTAGGATTACAGGTGCCTGCCACAATGCCCGGCCGTTTTTTGGTTGCAGCCCTCATTGTTGTTTGGCGGGCCCGGGCTGGATTTGAACCCGCCAGCTCAGGTGTACGTGGCTGGAGCCTTAGCCTGTTGAGCCACAGGCGCTGAGCCTTTTAGGTAGTTTTTAAAAAAAAAAAAAGAACTTTAGGTCTAAAGTATTGTTTCTGGCCATGTGTTTTTCCAACTATTTTTGTTTAATCCTCAATATAACAAAGAGTCTTTTTTTTTTTTTTTTTCTAGAATCAAAAACAGAACAGGGTAAAGAAAGCATGTTCTTTTTTTTTTTCTTTTTTTGAGACAGAGCCTCAAGCCGTCACCCTGGATAGAGTGCTGTGGCATCACAGCTCACAGCAACCTCCAATTCCTAGGCTCAAGCGAGTCTCTTGCCTCCGCCTCCCAAGTAGCTGGGACTACAGGCGCCTGCCACAACGCCTATTTTTTGGTTGCAGCCGTCATTGTTATTTGGCGGGCCCAGGCTGGATTTGAACCCGCCAGCTCAGGTGTACGTGGCTGGCGCCTTAGCCTGTTGAGCCACAGGCGCCGAGCCAACAAAGAGTCTTAATGATAAGACCTAAAGGCAAGCAAGAATACTCATTCATGCTAGCATTAATTTAACAGGTTTTATGCAGACTTACCAGCACTGTGACTGCAATGGAAATATGGAAAACCCCTTCCTATTCTTACAGAGTTAATAAAAAAGAAAACAAATTAACAAGGTGATTTCAGATTTTTTTTTTTTTTTTTTTGAGACAGAGCTTCAAGCTGTCAACCCGAATAGAGTGCTATAGCATCACATCTCACAGCAACCTCCAATTCCTGGGCTCAAGCGAGTCCTCTCCTGCCTTCGCCTCCCGTAGCTGGGACTACAGGCATCCTCCACAACGCCCGGCCATTTTTTGGTTGCAGCCATCAGTTTGGCGGGCCCGGGCTGGATTCGAACCCGCCAGCTCAGGTGTACATGGCTGGCGCCTTAGCCTGTTGAGCCACAGACGCCGAGCCCATAGTTTTTTTTTTTTAAACTATAGTCCGGCCCTCAAACTGTCTGAGGGACAGTGAACTGGCCCCGTTTAAAAAGTTTGAGGACCACTGGGCTAACACAGCATACCTATGCTTGAGTCAAAGACTAGTCCTGACCTCAAAACTACTACTCATATTGTTCAGACCCTAGTCAGCTAAAATTGTCCTTCCAAATTTTTTTTTCTAGAGATAAGAGTCTCACTTTGTTGCCCTCAGTAGAGTGCTATGGCCTCACAGCTCACAGCAACCTCCAGCTCTTGGGCTTAGGCGATTCTCTTGCCTCAGCCTCATGAGTAGCTGGGATTACATGCACCCACCACAACGCCCGGCTATTTTTTTGTTGCAGTTTGGCAGGGGCTGGGTTTGAACCTGCCACCCTTGGTATACAGGGCTGTCACGCTACTCACTGAGCCACAAGTGCCACCCTATCCTTCCAAATTCTATTGTATCTGTAAGTAGTACTAAGTTATCTACTTCACAGGTATGTGTAAGAATGTATGTCAAATATTAACACACCATGGTGTGGGACAAACATCTGTGTACGTTTTATTGAACACTGAGCTCGTAAGTTTGTACTTTTTTTTTCTTGCAGTTTTTGGCCGGTGCTGGGTTTGAACCTGCCACCTCTCGTATATGAGGCCAGCACTCTACTCCTTGAGCCACAGCTGCTGCTCCTACTACCTTTTTTCTAACAGGCTCTACACAATGTAGAACTTAATTGTACCAGTATTTTTTTTTTTTTTTTTTTTTGAGACAGTCTCACTGAATCGCCCTCAGAAGAGTGCTGTGACGTCACAGCTCACAGCAGCCTCAAACTCTTGGGCTTAAGTGATTCTCTTGCCTCAAGCCTCCAATGTAGCTGGGACTACAGGCACCCACCACAACATCTGGCTGTTTTTTTTATTGTTGCAGTTGTCATTGCTTATCTGGCCTGACCTGGGTTTAAACCTGCCAGGCTGGGTGTACGTGGCTGGTGCCGTAACCACTGTGCTACAGGCAGTGAGCCTTAATTGTACCAGTTTGATGGGCCAAGAAAATACTTTTCATTCACTGAACTTCTAGAGCAAAATACAGGATTGATTCCAAGAACTCAAACAACGTATCTTCTGCTTCTACTGATTAATTAATTGGGCCACAATCAGATTCTAAAAAACAAAGTAACTTCTTTCCCCCTTTAAAGTGTTTTTCAAGGAGGGGGGAGGGAAAGGGGTTTGGGGAAGTTCTCACCTAAAGGGGGTATGGCGCACACACACCTCCTCAGTGAAGGGCTGAACCACTTGGACTTCACCTAACAAAAGTAAACAATGTAACCTAATCATTCTCACCATTGTATTAATTTGAAATTTAAAACATTAGTTTTTCCAACAACAGACCTACCATTTGTCCCTTGGCACTGCAGAAACTACACTGAACAAAGGGAACATTCAGCAACTGCTCTACTAGCTTTTAGAGCTGGTATTGACAAAATATTACGCAAATTACCAATGGTTGCCAGCAGAGGCATATATGCAAAGGATCACACTAAAAACTAGGATGCCTTGTTAAACAATCAGAATCAGGCTCTTAGCCTACTGATTAACACTTTACATCAAGTCCAGGGCAAAGTGCAAAGTTTCAATATATGAGGGATGTTACAGACTTTTTTTTTTCTCTGAGTCTCAAGCTGTCGCCCTGGGTACAGTGTTGTGGCATCATAGCCCACAGCAACCCCAAACGTTTGGGCTCAAGAAAACCTCTTGCGTCTTTTTTTTTCCTTTCTTATTTTTAGTAGATATGGGGGGTCTTGCTTTCTGCTCAGGTTGGTCTTGAACCCATGAGCTCAAGCTATCCACCTGCCTTGGCCTCCCAGAGTGCTAGAACTACAGGCATGAGCCACTATGCCCGGCCATGTTACAAGTCTTGAAATGTTCACTAGTCTCATTTCACATTAACCATTCTGATGCCAAGTTAACAGAGGGCTAAGAATTAACCACAAATGCTTAAATAACCTCAGAGTTAACAAATACACAGCACCTTAAAATAGCCAGATCCCAACTGCAAGTTACTCTTACACTTAAGTTTTCGTTACCATTAAACATTTAAAGGTGAATCTACTTATACAGATTCTACCAAGTATTTCTCTAAGCAATCATGTTGACTGGTTTTAAAAATTATTGGTTTAGGCTGGGCGCCAGCCACATACACCTGAGCTGGCAGGTTTGAATCCAGCCCAGGCCTGCCAAACAATGACGACTACAACCAAAACAGCTCGAGGTTGTGGCAGGCACCTGTAATCCCAGCTACTTGGGAGGCTGAAGCAAGAGAATCACTTAAGTCCAAGAGTTTGAGGTTGCTGTGAGCTGTAACGCCGCGGCACTCTACCCAGGGCGACAGCTTGAGAGTGTCTCAAAAAAAAAAAAAAAAAAAATTTTTTTTTGTTTAGAACACAATATATCCAAGGAGTTAAGATCATATGCTTTTGGTGAAGAGATTGACTGTCAAGTTCTAAATTATTGGAAGGAAATAAAACCAGTACCTTTTTCACCTTTCCATACCAACCTTATACTTTACCCATCTCTCAACTGTCTTTTGTTTTATCCCTCATTCCCATTCTCTCAATTGTCATATGTCTCAGATGTAAGATGACAAAGCACTTGATACGAAAATGAGTATGAATTATATGAGTAAGGTTGATAATAAAGACCAAAAAGCAGGTACGGTTTAATGTATTTTAATAGCAAACTTACAGGAACAGCACAGAAGACAGACAACATTAAAAACATGTATTTGCATGTAGGACAACTCAGTTAGAAAAGTATAGTGAATGGATGGAATCTACTGTGTGATAAAAATGCTACACACACCGTTTAGTGCCGTCAATAAGAAATTTACTTGTTTTAAAAAAATCCAAATGCTGGCATTGTCCAGAAAAATTTAACAGGTTTATTTATAATTGTTATAAA
>CAUYRH010079911.1:0-31783 GCA_963574655.1 Perodicticus potto | reverse complement strand
TCGTTAACCCGTCTGGTCACTAGTGCAGGCTGCTTGTTAACCCGTCTGGTCACTAGTGTAGGCTGCTTGTTAACCAGTCTGGTCACTAGTGCAGGCTGCTTGTTAACCAGTCTGGTCACTAGTGCAGGCTGCTTGTTAACCAGTCTGGTCACTAGTGCAGGCGGCTCGTTAACCCGTCTGGTCACTAGTGCAGGCTGCTTGTTAACCAGTCTGGTCACTAGTGGAGGCGGCTCGTTAACCCGTCTGGTCACTAGTGCAGGCTGCTTGTTAACCAGTCTGGTCACTAGTGCAGGTGGCTCGTTAACCCGTCTGGTCACCAGTGGAGGTTCAGTGGCTTGTTAACCCGTCTGGTCACTAGTGCAGGCTGCTTGTTAACCAGTCTGGTCACTAGTGCAGGCGGCTCATTAACCCATCTGGTCACTAGTGCAGGCTGCTTGTTAACCAGTCTGGTCACTAATGCAGGCGGCTCGTTAACCCATCTGGTCACTAGTGCAGGCTGCTTGTTAACCAGTCTGGTCACTAGTGCAGGTGGCTTGTTAACCCATCTGGTCACCAGTGGGGGTTCAGCGGCTTGTTAACCCATCTGGTCACTAGTGGAGGCAGCTTGTTAACCCGTCTGGCTCACTAGTGGAGGCGGCTTGTTAACCCATCTGGTTCACTAGTGGAGGTTCAGCGGCTTGTTAACCCATCTGGTTGACTAGTTGAGGCGGCTTGTTAACCCATCTGGTCACTAGTGGAGGTGGCTTGTTAATCCATCTGTTCACTAGTGGAGGCGGCTTGTTAACCCATCTGTTTCACTAGTGGAGGTTCAGCGGCTTGTTAACCCATGTGGTTGACTAGTTGAGGCTGCTTGTTAACCCATCTGGTTAACTAGTGGAGGCGGCTTGTTAACCCATCTGGTCACTAGTGGGGGTGGCTTGTTAATCCATCTGTTGACTAGTTGAGGCTGCTTGTTAACCCATCTGGTTAACTAGTGGAGGCGGCTCGTTAACCCGTCTGGTCACCAGTAGAGGCAGCTTGTTAACCCGTCTCTCCACCCACCCTTGGGAATAACCCGCGTCGTGTCATGAGCAGGTTCTCAGGACGTCCCGTCCCCTCTGTCTCTCGCTGGTCACACTGGTTCACCTTGTACCCCTGTAAGACAATGATATTTGTAATGCATAAGATTGTTTCCTGCCACAAAGGACACTAAGTACGCCCTTGGTGTTACGCATTCTTAGATACTCAGTTTAATCGTCCTGAAAGAAAGGGAGTAATAATTTCCTTTATATCAACTTGGTTCCATGGCTGGAAGTAGGAAGAAAAGGTCCCTGTACTGCTAATCAGCTCCGGGAGAGTGGACAGGTGACCTGTTACAAATGAAAGAACCATGCACGCCTGTGTGTGTGTGTGTGTGTGTGTGTGTGTGTGTGTTTTATATGCCTTTTTTTTATAGTTATCCTTTGGTAGAATCATAGTTGACTAAAATGATGGTGTTTTTATGCACCTTTTGTGTTGATGAGAATTTTATTTAAACATTTCCAAGATCTGTTAATTAATTGGCTTCCTTCAACCTCTTCCATAATGAATTAAGCAGCACCTAAGATTAATTAATCACAATCTTGTGATTCACTAATCAGCATTAACATTTCATCAATGGTTGCAAGACAAGCACGTGGTTTTCCTTATTATTGGTCTTTAGCAAATTAGAGAAAACAGCAGTTTCACAAATTCCTTTTGCTGACTTCCAAGAGGTCCCCACTCTTTCCCTGGGGACCAGGAGAGCACTCTCAGGGCGTTCACACTGACTATACCTATTTCCAAGCAAATTTGCACAGCGTCAGGCACATGGATCCATCCCCTCCTTTTGACAAGCTTCTCCCTCCCCTCTCCCCTCTTGCCTCTTCCAGGGAAGCGGGAGTGGCTCTGAAATCTGATCTTTATATAAAGAGGAGGGGAAAAACCTGCCAGATTCCATTAATAAAATTAAAGACATATAACTAATGGAATTTATTTAAGGCACTCCGTTTTATCATGGATATAATGTTTTTAATAACCTTGACAATGTGAGAAACCCATCACAGGTGTATTGGGCATTTGTGTCTGCATTCAGAAATACAAACAGGGTTCAGAAAAGTTTTCATCATTCTTTTTCTTGTTTGGGTCTGTGATGTTTAATGCACTGATCAGGCTTCCTCAGGGTGTTAAAATTAATTTGCCTTAATTACTGGAGTTACGAGCAGATGCCTGTCTCTTAGGAGAAGTTACTTCTAGTAGCTGCTCAAATATTTTCACCACTTTCGGAAATTGGTAATTATTTTACCTTCAAATATTGTCTTCTCTTGGTTCTTTCTACTTTATTTCTTGGAACTTCTATTAGATGAATGCTGGTTTTTCTACTAATATCTCCAATATTTCTTCACTCTTACAAGGAATATATAAAGATATTTGTTGTTTTGTTGTAATTTCTTCTCTTCTGTATTCTAGATATTTCTTTCTCTTTCTTTATCAGATAAGGGTGAATTGTTTCAAGAAATACCACAAATTATCAATTATTTTTTAGTTCAATTCCTGTCTAGTAAATGCATTTTTCATAATTCAATGGGTCATCTGTGGCAAGGAATTCAATATATTAGTTGATCTTGTCTGTGTTGTCAGGGAATGGGTCTGAATGTGTCTCCCTGATTTAAACTGGTCTAAGGAAAATAATGTTCAGCAACATTCAGACGTCTTCTAATTTTTGTCTATTTTTGCTTAAAGAGAAACCAATGATATTTCATTATTTTCAATTTTAGGCCTTATAATTACTAGAAAAAATTATATATGCACTGTTCAAAAGTATTCAGCCAGGTAATATAAACAAGAGGGGTATACAAGGCTGGACACAGTCCAGAGAGATAATCTAATCTAATAAATAAGGTCTATCAAAAGTATCTCATCCAATAACCTCCTTGAGGTAGTCCTGGGGACAAAAAGATCTACAATTCCATTTTATTTCAGCCCTGCTGTTGATTGCAGCACATTTAACAGAGCGGCCTATATTCGCACGAGTGTGGGGATTGTGTAACTGTGATACCGTGGTGGCCCTGATGGCAATGTGGCCAAGGAGGTGGCACATTGTAAATGTTAAATTTCAGAATGCACTCGGTATTACACAGGAGTTGTGGACGCCAAAGACCGCAGCAGCCCCAATTCATAGCATTCCCACTTTGTGAGCTGCTAGAGATTTAAAAAAGAAATTGCCAGCCTCGCCCCTGTGGCCATCTGCACACGTGGGTTTAGTCATTCATTTGAGACATACCTTGAGTGGAAGAACCAAGCTTAATACTTTTGAACAAAAACATTAAACCTTTTGTTAGTTTGAATGATGAATTAGCTGTCAAGGAGAAGGGTGTTCACGGACCACCACTCTAAGAACAAGAAAATGCTCAAATTTTAGATGGAAACTGATTTCTTCCAAGCCTCTGAGTTAAAACAGGAGTATGTGGATATTCTACTTAATGTGGTGAAGTGAAAACTGCTTGTGGTAAAAAAATGATGAAACTCTACTTGTCCTATGTCAATGCTTCATCTCTTTATGGCTTGCCGTCCACACACTGTCCACGCTTTTGGTCCATCCACACTGTCCACGCTTTTGGTCCATCCACACTGTCCACGCTTTTGGTCCATCCACACACTGTCCATGCTTTTGGTCCATCCACACACTGTCCATGCTTTTGGTCCATCCACACTGTACATGCTTTTGGTCCATCCACACACTGTCCATGCTTTCGGTCCATCCACACTGTCCATGCTTTCGGTCTGTCCACACACTGCCCACACTTTCGGTCCGTCCACACACTGTCCACACTTTCGGTCCATCCACACACTGTCCACACTTTTGGTCCATCCACACTGTCCACGCTTTTGGTCCATCCACACTGTCCCCGCTTTTGGTGGACAAAACAGCCGTTTCCGATGTCATTGCTTTCTGAGGGATAAATTTTCTTTAGAATGCATACAGTGGGGTTGGCATTTTCATTATCCAGGAGGCTATATTATCTCTTGAATTTTCTCATAAAGCAGCAGTAGTTGAAGGCTTCTTGCTGTTTGTTTTAAACTCACACCTTCCGTCTCTGATTATAAATAGGCTTATGCAGAGTTATTTCAGTCAATTAACATTCGGTGTTTTAAAATTTAATATTTTTGTTCATTTATTTATAAACTTCACAGCCATATACTCTATTAAAAATGAGAAATATATTCTGATTCATGCAACTTGGTTGAAAATTTACCTATAGCAAATTTAAATCATAAATCAAAATACTAAACTCCAAAGTGTTTAAAATATAGAATAATTTAAAGTCACTATACCTCTTGGTTTATTGATAACCTATAAAATATGTATATCTTAATCATGGACAAAGAAAATAAGAAACATTTGTGAGTTAGAAAAAGAATCAAAAGAAATATTTTATTTATTAGAAGTACAGTGTAAATGATAAAACATAATAAAATTACCAAATGAAACTCTTCTAAAACCTGGCTCCCTTTTTTGTTTTCCTGTGCTGGTCCAACAAAATAAAATAAGTTAAATGGCTAATTCAAACAAAAACTGAAAAAAAATTATCTATTTTTATAGGTATCCATACACATTGGAAATGTCTAAGGACAGAATAATTTTAAGTTTTTGAGGAAAAAAATTGCCAACTCTTCTAAAAATAAGCAAAATGTATCAGTATTTGGAGTTGCTGTTTTTTATTCAATAAATAGTAGTGACGTGGGAACACAATATACTAGAAATACAAAAAAGAAGGTACATATTGTCTACAGTGGCAAAAAAGTACAGCAAATAAAACGTACTCCTGATGCAGAATAAGAAAGTAAATCTGTAGGTTGTCCACTATGTTAGCTGAACTTCTGAGAATTAAACAGGCATATTTAATATTTATGTAACTGTGACTAAAACAATAAATAAAATAAAACCACAAAAAAGTCATAATGACAAAAACAGCAAAAGCACACTGGTTTTATACAGTTACTGTGCAGAACTGAGCTGATCCCTTTACTTGCCTAAACTGCATTTCACCCGTTTGGAAAAGCAAACAATGTGTAAATAAAAGTACTATCTGTGCAAGTTTTTATCAGTGCACTACACACAGGGAGTATTCAATAAACAGCTTTGATTTCCTCCTTTTTACTGAGATTTTATAAAAATTAAATTCAAAGGCAAGTGCACCCCATCAACAATGGTATCAGTGCGTTGTGTGGTGCAGCTCTATAAAATAGGCCCTGGCTAGAATGTCAGTGTATGTGTGAGTGGCAGCTTTCATTTTTGTGATAACTTATAAATAGGTATTATCTTCATTTTAGAGACTTGAAACGAGGTTCTCAATGTGTTATTTTCCCTAAATCTCTCCACTAGAAAGTAGCAAAACTGGAATTTAAGTTTAAGTTGGCACTATTTTCAACTTTAAATGTTCATACTTCCACTTTTTAATGGAACAGTGCAACTCTTATTAAAATATACAGCCTTATTACCTGGTAGCAACATTAGTAGAATTATCATTTAAGTACACAGGTCAACCATGTAAGCCTTTCACGTAACCTTCACAGCCTCTCACTGATAGACGTTCAGTGTGAGAAAAAAGCCAGGCGTGGACTCCTCAGGGACCACCCCCCCAAAAAAGAATCTTCCCCTTTGTTAAAGAGGAAATAGGCTATCACACTATTGTTCTTTAACTGCAAAGTCCTTCTAGGGCAGGCTGCTTTGCCATTCCTAAGGTTGGGACCCAGCAAACAGGTTTCTGCTCTGTCCTGAGGCTCTGTTCCAACCTGAACTGGAGGCCAAAGAAGGAGGCTGGGAAGCAGCTGTGGGTGGAAAGGACATTGCCCTTCAGCCACCACGGCTGGAGCAATTGCGTCTTTTTCCACAGCAGCAGGTGGCTGCAGCCCCACCTTCTCCAGGTGCTCCCTACACAGCCTCAGGTCCACAATGTACTAGCTGCAAGCAGGTTCTTTGTCCTGACACCCCCCGATTTTTATCTTCTTTTGACCTGGAAATGATGGCTGCCTCTTGCTGTTCCTGTCCCTGGGTTACCTCAACATTTCTACCTTATCTAATCCAGTATTAAAGCATCATATAAACCGTCCCCTGTGTTAAATATCCTCTGTTGGAATCTCTAGTCCAGGCACTGTTTTTTTTTAACTAGAAACCCTCATGAAGTTTACAGTGTTTGTGCAAACAAAATCCACTTACTTTTTAGAAAGACTTTACATAATTCAGATAGTGAAAATGTGTATCTAAACACGTTTTAAACAGTAATGGAAAGCAGAAACACCTATGAAGTACAATGTCTGAGTCCAGAAAAGTTGTAAATAATCCGAGCAAACCCCAGGACATGACAGCTATAACTTCTCACACACTCTGCTGACATTTTAGATCTGTTCCTCCCAAAAAGGCCAGTTTCTTAGGTGTTTGAGGTCCCTAGCACTGGGCTTTGAAAAGAACTGTTGGACCATATGGTAGTTTTCAAGCAGAGGCTTTAAAGGGTTTCTAACTTTTGAAGTTCATCGTACAAATGATCGTGATCTCGGGGACTTAGTAGAGATCTGAGACTTCACCGCTGGTCAGTGACTGTGTGACAGCCCTTCCCTCCTCTGCAATTCAGCTGCTTCTCCCTCGAGAGGGTTCCCAGCCCGTGAAGATTAGTGTTCATCACCATAGACAGTGCAAGGTGGCTGCAAACTTCCTTGATGCGTCTCTAAGAAAATACATGGTTGTGGTGTGTGCATATTCATTTTTATTCTGCTTTACTGTGTAAAGAAATTCAGGATTTAAAAAGTGCAGCATATTTACGTGGGGTGTTAAAAAACTATTATTTGAGCATTTACAGGTTTATATCCCTGGCTCCAACAGACACACACAGGTACACAGGGCAGTGCTGGTGTAAAGATTTACCATGTTATTATAGCAGAGAGGTAAAGAGCCAACTTTGTAATCAGTCTGCATTTGAGTTGCCTTGTACTAGTATAATTCAATACCATGGACTGGATGGCAAAAAAAGACAGAAATTAGTTTTCTCACAGTTGGGGGTTGGGAGTTCCGAGATCAGGTGCTGGCCGGCTCAGCCCCGGCGAGGGCAGCTCTTCTCTCTGGCTGACACACAGCTGGATTCTTGTGGCTTTTCCTTGGTGCCTGCGTATGGGGAGACAGGGAAAGACCTATCTTTCTCTTCTTATGGGGGTGCTAATCCTCGCATGAAATCCCCACTCGCAAGACCTAATTTAACCCTAATTTCCTCCCAGGAGATGCATTTTTAAATGACCTGCATTAGGCATTAGGGCTTTTATTGTATGAACTTAGTGGGGGGAGTTTAATATATTTACATTAATTTGATTATATTAATTTAAACATTTAATATATAATTTATATTATTCAATGTAAATTTAAGTTGTTTCATAGTTGTTTCTGCTTTCCATTACCTTTTAGAACATGTTTAGATATAATTTTTCTCTATCTGAATTACGTGAAGTCCTTCTAAAAAGTAACATTTAATATATAACACAGTGCATGGAGTCTCTTTTGACAATCTGAATGGCATTGAATATTTTACTTAGGAAATTTTACTTACCCTGTTTGCCTGTATATTAGACGGGATAATGAGTATCTAATTCTTGGTTATCTGGAAGATCTCTTGAATAATTGCACTATACTATTAATTTTTATACAGGGCATTAAAACTGACTGATGGTAGAAATAATATTATAAGTTGGAGTTATCAGAAAATCAATACACAAATACATTGACAAGTATTACCTACTTTATAATTGTTAACTTTTTGTCGATTATATAGCAAATTTATTTTCTGATAGTTGATTTGGGAACAATGACTTCCTTAAAGTGGCATTAGGCTGGACAGTTAGCAAAGGCCTGGCATTAATTTGTTTTCCTGCTTGGTAAGTGGTACGTGAGACGTTTTCTCAACTCCACTGGACCCCTCCCCAGCTGCCCACCAGGGATAGGCCCGCAAGTGGGCTTCATCCCCTCTCTCCTCCTTCTCTCTCCCGCCTCCTAGACATCCCCTGAAGACCCCTAGCATATGCCTGAGTGAGTAACAAGCCTTGAATTACTTGTGATTTCAGATCTGGTGCCGTCTGTTTGATATGAAAAACCTTTAAAAAGGAGGAGTCCCCGGACCTGGCAGTGGGGAAGGTTGGCTGTTGACATGAATGTAACTGAAAAATAATACGTAGCGTGAATATTCAAGTAACATGGAATAAGTTTGTTTTAATTGAAGTTTATTTCTGTTATAACCTAATAGAATTTCTTATCTGTTTTCACAAGAAGAGATAATTCCTCTTGCTTTTTGTGAAAATTTAGGAAACATATAATACATTGAATGAAAATAATGCATTTATTTATTTTCCATAATTTTACCCTTTTGATATGATTGTTTCTATCTAATAACTTTGTTTTATTTATTTTAGAGTATGCATCTATCAATTAAAAGTGAGAAAATGAGTAAGTAAATTTGCTAAAGTAAATGAGTATCAGGTCTCCACCTCTGTTCTGGAATCTCCTTTTTTGTCACAATGTTCCCTTTTGGGTATGTCACTCATATATTTATTGAAGAGACTTTTTTTTTTTTTTTTTTTGCAGTTTTTGGCCAGGGCTGGGTTTGAACCCACCACCTCCGGTATATGGGGCCGGTGCCCTACTCCTTTGAGCCACAGGCGCCGCCCCTGAAGAGAATTTTTTTTAATCAATGATTTAATAACAGCCATAGAGTACCTTTATTGATTTTGTTTAGTAATAGCTGTGTAAAAGTTTTAATAATTATATTCATTTTTATTATAACTAAAAGCCTCATGATGTTAATGGTTAATATTTCTGAAGATAGAAATATTTTATTTTTGAATAATTATTTAAAGAATTATTAAAAGGTCAAGAAGTCAATTTGGTTTTTAATATCTGTGTAAATAAATATTTATAGTAACATTCACAAAGTCCCCATGTCATAACATCTTGCCATTAATATCATATTGCTGTATTACTGGCAAGTATTGCTGAAGGAAGATATTTATTTTTTAATAATTAGGATATAAGGGCAGTGCCTGTGGCTCAGTGGGTAGGGCTTCGGCCCCATATACTGAGGGGGGTGGGTTTGAACCTGACCCCGGCCGAACTGTAACAAAAAATAGCCGGGTGTTATGGCAGGCACGTGTAGTCCCAGCTACTCGGGAGGCTGAGGCAAGAGAATCTCCTAAATCCAGGAGTTGGAGGTTGCTGTGAGCTGTGACGCCACGACACTCTACTGATGGTGATAAAGTGAGACTCTGTCTGAAAAAAAAAAAATAAAACAAAATAATTAGGATATAAGCAGCTAGTGCAACTGTAACAATTACAGAAAAGAAAGAAAACACAGTATAATTAATATGGCTACAAACTTGGAAGAAACTTTTGTTAATTTAAAGCTTTTTCTTTACTTTTTAAAAACATCAAAGGCATTATTTCCATAAATCAATTAAATATAATTGATCCTAACCATTTGACTTTCCTTGTGTTAAATGCAAACATGAAAGAGAATAGATAGATAATGGCATATTGTATACAGCATAAAATATACTGCTGTAATTACCGAAATAAATCAGAGTAGGTTTTGAAAGAGGTCATGAAGTCTCAGTCCCAACTATGAGGGAGACAAGATAAAGTGCCCTGTTCTCTGTCTTTAAGGTAACTTAGTCGTTGATTCATACACATTTGCTGCTGAAGCCAAATGCTTTTATGTCAACATCTTACAATGCTGCTCAGATTTAGGAGGGGATATTCAATCAGCACATGAAGATATCAACTTTTGGACTAGTAAGAGTTTTAAAGAGTGACAGTTTCTGATACTCAGTATCCCAAAGCTAAAGCAAAAAAAAAAAAAAAAAAAAAAAAAAAAACCAAAAAAAACCCGTGCATCTTTGGATCTAATCTTTTTCATTTCATTATCTAACATTTATTGCATACTCACTACTACAGGCCCCTGGCTAACCCTAGGATGGACAGAGACACTTAACGTCTACTAGGAGAGGCCAATATAAAACAAGTAACAACCAGTGTGATAATTATGAAAGAACAATTTGAAAGTTCTGACAAAGAGACTTAGGAGAATCTAACCTAATGAAAGAATGCAAAGGACACCTACCCAAGAAAGTGACATCTAAAGAGATATCAAAGGGTGTTAAATATCTTTTGTTCTGTACATTTGTGCAGATAATTTTTTTGGACACCAAATAAGTTAACTATAGTTACAAAACAGGATGCTTCTGAATGTGCAGTTGATACATTTAATATAAAAGAAAAGCACTTCTGCATTTCCATTTGCTATGTATCATCACCATGAAAAAAGCATACCATGGCTAGAATGCTGGTCCTCTGAGAAAGAAGAGCCACGCGAAGAGAGGTCGTCACTGAGTGTAGGTCACCTTACATCAACCCAGAGCTGGCTACCCCCCAACCAAGATCAGCAGGGCCTCCCAGCCAACAGCCCCAGAAATGGCCAAAGAATATTTATTACTTTGCACAAATGAGGTCTGTTATCTGCTATTCAGCATTATGGCAACAAATAATATACCTGATCTAAAAGAATTTATCATTCTTGCAACTTTTCTCTAGGAACTATTGAAAGACATGTTTTCCCAAAATTAGTAAAGCAACAAAGACTCCAAGATGAGGATCCAAAAGTAAAGGACTTAACAGAGGAAAAAAGCTAGGACTTTTTTTTTGAGACAGTATCACTTTGTCCCCCTGGGTAGACTGCCGTGGCGTCATAGCTCACAGTAACCTCAAACCCCTGGGTTCAAGGGATCCTCTTGCCTCAGCCTCACAAGTAACTGCAACTCCAGGTGCCCACCACAATGCCCAGCTAGTTTTTAGAAACAGGATCTTGCTCTTAGTGAGGCTGGTCTTGAACTCCTGATCTCCAGCAATTCACCCGCCTCGGCCCCCTGGAGTGCTAGGATTACAGCCGTGAGCCACTGCACCTAGCCAAAAGTTGGGACTTCTTAATTTGTTAAGATTCAGGGCAACGACAGCACGAAGGCCAGCACAGGTTGCCAGTTTTAGGAAAAATATCTCCAAAACAACCTGATGTGTTTATTTTAGAATCCTGGAAAAGAATATGGGGATAAGCTAGTAATGTGAAGAAAGGTAAGCAAAAAAAAGACGACGACTTATGGAAAACTCCAGGGGGAGGAAAAAAGCTAATGACATGTAAACACAATACATTATTTGATTCACAATGAACAGTTTTTACATAATCATAATAATGTAGACACTCAACACTTCAGTTAGTTATGAGAAGTTAGGGAACATTTCCCCGAGTAAGAGACATCTGAAGCATGTCTTCAAATCTGATAATTACCCTGGGGGGAAGAGAATTATGTGTGTGTGGTAGGAGAGAGGGGAGTATAGAAAAGAAGATCCTTACCTTCCAGTACAAGAAGCCATTAAATAAGATCTAAACCTGAAATAAAAGAAATAGCAATTGAACTACAAAGTTTGAAATACTGAGTTTAAGAAACACGTGAGGCTCAGCGCGTGGCTCAAGAGCCTAAGGCGCCAGCCATGTACAACTGAGCTGGCGATTCGAATCCAGCCCGGGGCCTCCCAAACAACAATGACGGCTGCAACCAAACAAAAAAAATGGCCGGGCATTGTGGCTGGCGCCTGTAGTCCCAGCTACTTGGGAGGCAGAGGCAAGAGACTAGCTTGAGCCCAGGAATTGGAGGTTGCTGTGAGCTGTGATTTCGAAGCACTCTATCCAGGGTGACAGCTTGAGACGGTCTCAAAAAAAAAAAAAAAAAAAGAAACGAAACGAAACACCTGAATGAGTTAAAAGTAGACCCTCATACCTGTAATCCCAACACTCTAGGAAGCAGAGGTGAGCGGATCTCCTGAGCTCAGGAGTTCAAGACCAGCTTGAGCAAGAGCAATACCCCTTTCTCTACTAAAAAGAGAAAAACTAGCCAGCATTAGCTGAGCGTTGTGGTGGGTACCTGTAGTCCCTGCTATTCAGGAGGCTGAGGCAAGAGAATCGCCTAAGCCCAAGAGCTGGAGGTTGCCGTGAGCTGTGACACCACAGCACTCTACCGAGGGTGACAAAATAAGACTCTGTCTCAAAAAAAACAAAAAAACAAAAAAAACATTGTGACAGATGCCTGTAGTCCCAGCTACTTGGAAGGCTGAGGCAACAGGATTGTTTGAGCCCAAGAGTTTGAGGTTGCTGTGGGCCATGAGGATGCCACAGCACTCTACCCAGGGCAACAAAAAAGAAAGCAAACAAAAGAAGACTTATGAGACTTTTATGAGACTATCTCAAGACAAAAAAAAAAAGGAGTTGAAAGTAGTTAACTTTGGAGAGAAACTGGAATGAGAAAGTTCCTATTTTCAATTATACGTCATATAAGTCCTATTTTTGTTAAGCTATGTATTAATTTAATGAAATTAAGTAATTTTTATCCATTTTTAACCTCATTTGTCTTATTTCCACTCTCAAATATACATTTTCACCCCTATGTCTAATACAATTACTCATTTTACATATTCATTTATTTATTCAACTATTTACTGGGCAACTACTAATAGCCACCGTTCTAGATAATAGTACAAAGTCCCTGGTGGGGCAGAGGAGACAAATATGTTATACATATATAATAAATACATAATAGTTTACATATACTGAACATACAGATACATATGCCCAACAGTAAGTACTTAGAGGAAAAATAATGCAATGTAAAGGGTCAGAGATGGGGAGAATAGGCTATTTTACATATGCTGGTGATATGTGAGCAGACACCTAAGTTTAATAAGGGAACAGGTAATGTAGATGTGTGGCTGAACAAATGAGGTGGGGGAGCAGCTACAGCAAAGGCCCTAAGGTATAAAAGTGCTTAGCATGTTCAAAAGAAAGTAGAGACTCAGCGCCTGTAGCACAGTGGTTACAGCCCTGGCAACATACAGCTGACCCGGGCCAGCTAAATAACAATGACAACTGCAAGAAAAAAACAGCCAGGCATTTCGGTAGGTGCCTGTAGTCCTAGCTACTTGGGAGGCTAAGGCAAGAGAATTGCTTAAGACCAAGAGTTTGAGGTTGCTGTGAAGTTGCTTGTGGTGTCACAGCACTCTACTGAAGGTGACATAGGGACTCCCTGTCTCAAAAAAAAAAAAAAAAGAAAGAAAAGAAAAAGAAGTAGAGAAGCCAGGCGTGGCAGCTCGCAACTGTAATCCCAGCACTCTGGGAGGTCAAGGTAGGTAGATCGCTTGAATTCAGTTCAAGACCAGCCTGAGCAAAAGCAAGACCCCATCTCTAAAAACAGCCGGGCGTTGTGGTGGGAACCTGTAGTCCCAGCTACTCAGGAGGCTGAGACAAGAGAATCACTTGAGCCCAAGAGTTTGAGGTTGCTGTGAGCTGTAATGCCAAGGACAACAAATGAGACTCCAATTTAAAAAAATAGCCTAAAATTGGGAACTATCTGAATGCCCACCATCAGTAAAGTAAATAAATTATAGTATATTAATACAATAGAACAGTATATAGCAACAAGAAGAAAATCATTTCCAATTTCATGTATCATTTCACGTATGAAATCGCATACAAAGTTTCATAAAAGAAGCCAGACTCAAAAAATTACATATGGTATGACTATTTAAATAAAGTACAAAAACAGACAAAACTAACCTATGTTCCAGAAGTCAAGACAGTGGTCATCTGTGGGGGGACAGAGACTGGATAGGGGAATGTGGAGTTGAGGGTCCTGTTCTGTTTCTTGCCTTGGGCACTGGTTACACAAGTGTGATCAGTATGTGGAAATTCACTGCAAACTCATACTTTTCTGTATGTGTACAAGCATCAGTAAGAAGTTTTTTAAAAAAAATTACTGTGACCACCATGTGGAAAATAATTACAAGGAAGCGAGGATGAATTGCAGGGAGGCCAGTTAGGAAGCTAACATAATAATCTGAGAGAGTACAAAATGGTAGTGGCTCGGGTGGTAGAAGTGAAGCTGATATGGAGTGGCCACATTTTGGAAATATTGCGAAGGCAGAATCAGTATGATTTCCTGAACAGTTATACCTAAGGGTAAGAGAAGCAACGTAATAAAGGATAACATTAAGATTTCACTATGACAACTGGAAGGATAAAACTGTCATTAATTGAAATAGGGATAATTATAACAAGTATAGATTTGGGGGGAATCAACAGTCCAGTATTGAACATTTTGAGACAGCCCTAAATGGAGCTGTTAAACACATAGCCTGGATATATGAAATTGGAGTTCAAAGAGCCTGGGCTTGAAAATAAATTTGGAAGGTGTCGATGAAAGCACATATAGTAGTTTGAAACCCAAGGAAGAGACTACCTAAGCCAGGTGATCAAGGTCAACATCAATAGTAATAAGTCATATTAACTGTATATTCCTTTTCATATGAGGTGATGAGAATGCCACTTTACTTTGTGGTCTTCTTCCCCAAACTCCTGACAAATTAGACAAACACTTTTATAAAATACTCGACCAGTACTCCCTAAAACTGTCAAGGTTGTCAAAAACAAGGAAAGTCTGAGAAACTGTCTTAGACAAAACAAACAAACAAAAAAAGCCCAATAAGACATGTCTACTGCGTGTAGTACAGTATCATGAATGAGATCCTAGAACAGAAAAGCAAAAAGACATTAGGTAAAAATAACAAAATCTGAGTAAAATAGGGACTTTAGTTAATAGTACTAGATCAGCATTAGTTCAATTGTGACAAGAGAACCACACTAATGTAAGATAACCTTATGTGCAGGTGAGGGTGGTGGCAGCATTACCTTTGCAATTTTTTTATAAATCTAAAACTACTTTAAAATTAAAAGCTTAATAGAAAACAAAATAACAAAAGCTTGGAATGAGACAAAAAAAAAAAAAAAAAAAAAAAAAGAGGTCCAAAGAGGCCCTCAACCAAGGAGGAGCGGTCTGGGGATTCTGTTTATCAGCATCATTTCTCCTGTTCACCGACTTCCTCGCTTCCGCTTGCTTCTCACCTGCACGCTGCCTTCCAACTCCTGACACCGCGCTTCCACTCTGCTGCAGTGGTCAACAGAACTTTGTGTGATGATGGACAGGATCTGGATGTGGGCTAACGCAGTAGCCAACAAGCACGTATGGCTACCAAGCACCTGCCATGTGTCCAGTGCAACTGAGGAACTGACTTTTTAATTCTATGTAATTTTAATTAACATTTAAATTGCCCATGTAGCTACTGGTGACTATTAGGACAGCACAACTCTAGAGTTCAAGGTCTCTTATTTGATCTTCCCATTTCCTGACCCTTTTATAAGCTGTGAAACTTCTGATTCTCCAAACTGGATTCTAGAACATCTTTAAACAATGTCTGAAACCAGGCTAGCAAACTCGCCTTGGGGCTTATCTTTCTACACTTAGGCCTATGACAGGAAAAAGAAAGGAGCCTCCCAGCCCAAATGATCTCCTTCACTCATTTGCCTGTAACTCGGGCCTGAGATGAATTCCCTGCATTTAAGGGCAGTGTTTCTCAAATGTGAATTTTTTTCAAGGGGAAAAAAAAAAAAAAAAAAGATTCCCAGTGCTAACAAAAACAAGATCTTTTAAAGCTTATAAATTAAAAAATGAAAAATAGTATTCAAATATCAACTTAATGAGATGGGTAACGTCATCCTGCTAAACTAAACTGCTGCTCATAACATGAATCTGGTACCACCTCATACAGCACAAACACCTACACTCTCATCTTCTAAACCTCTCAGTCTACTCAATGACTTTGTATATTCCAATACTACTTTTTTTTTTTTAGTTATTTTTAATTTTTATTAAGTGGCATCTACAGGTAGGACATACTTTCTTGTGAACACTCACAAACTCTCTCCACCAAGAAGTCATGAAGCAGAGATCTGGTGTCCACCACCCTTCCCTTCCTCCCCTCCACCCCCCATATGCCAATACTACTTTTATTATTCACTCTTCCAAATTACTCTCCTCTCAAAAATGTCAAGGTTTTTGAAAGGACCCAGTGAGGTTCCCTTAAGATAAAGGAGTAGACTCTCACGTTAAAACTGAAAGTGGCCTGCAGGGCCACCAGAGAGGTTTGCCACAAGGAGATCCTCTCCTCCCCTTCAGTAAAAACGTATTTCAAACTGCTAACTTGCTTCTAATTATGATCCTCAAAGCTGTGGCCAAATTCCAGAGGGGCCAATTACAATACACCTAAATTTCCTCATAGTTTTAACTGGCTACACTTCTGTAACTCCACAATCCTACACCACCACCTGGCATTTATTACAAGATCATTTACCAAAGAATTTTACAATTGAAAGGTGTCCTTAGAGAGCAATCATTTGGTGCTACAGTTTGTAGACCGCGTTCCAGAGAAGTGATTCACAGGTCCTGCCAACACAGACGCTCAAATTTTAACGTAAGAGATTTGTTTAGTTTTTTGTTTGTTTGTTTTTAAGACAGAGTCTCACTATGTCACCCTAAGTAGAGTGCTGTGGTGTCACAGCGCAAAGTAACCTCAAACTCTTGGGCTTAAGTGATTCTCTTACCTCAGCCTCCCAAGTAACTGGGACTACAGGCGCCCGCCACAACGTCTGGCTATTTTTTTATTGCAGTTGTCATTGTTGTTTAGCTAGCCCAGGCTGAACCCACCAGCCCCGATGTATGTGGCCGGCGCCCTAACCACAGGGCTATAGGCGCCAAGCCTGTTTATTCAGTTTTATGAAGACTTTGACATAAAGTTCCTCCTGCCTTCTCAATGCACATGTTTTTGCAGGTTCTTATAATTTTATCATTGATGAGAAAAGGCTATAACCCTACAGAGTGTGTGTGTGTTTAATTCCAGTCCACTCAGGTAAACTTGCTCAAGAAGGGTCACTATCCAGGTCATTGTCACCACTCTCAATTCAATGGCAAGGAAGGTTAAAATACATCTGCTGGCTCATGCTTTCTAAAGTGATTGACAGCTGCAAATAATAAACGCAACATGTCAATCTAATCACACTCACCAGTCCATCACCGCAACCAGACAAAAATACAATTAAATTCTAATTTGGACATACATATGTCCTCTGTAGCTTCAATTTATTGAGTTTTATGTGCTTTTCTCTCTTTTTGTACATTCACAGGGAAAGCCTCACCAGGAGACCTACCTGTAGGGCCACGCATACTACCCCACACATCCCCCTCTGATTCCTTCATCAAGTCAAAAAGCAGCATTTTAAGCAGAAAGAGAGAGAAGGCGGGGGGAAGGAGGAGCAGAAAGTGGGAAGGAGAGAGGGGGCTGCGGGTCTCGGTGTATAACACACCTTTTGGGGGCAAGACATAAGTATAAGAGGGCCTTTACCTAACAAATGCAAGCAGTGTAACCTGGTTTCTTATACACTCAATAAATCGCCAACAATTAAAAAAAAAAAAAGCAGCATTTTACTGGGCAACATAGGGAGACCCCCCCCCATTTATACAAAAACTAAAAAAATTAGACAGCTGTGGTGGCATGCACCTGTAGTCTCAGCTACCTGGAGGCTGAAGCAGGAAAATCATTTGAGTCCAGGAGTTCAATGAACAATGATCACACCATGTGCTCCCCCAACCTGGGTGACAGAGCAAGACATGTCTCAAAAAAAAAAAAAAACACACACCCCCATTTCAGGCTTAGCACCTGTAGCACAATGGTTATAGCGATAGCCACATACACCAAGGCTGGCAGGTTCAAACGCAGCCCGGGTTGGCTAAACAACAATGACAATTGCAACAGAAAATAGGTAGAGTGTTGTGACAGGTGCCTGTAGTCCCAGCTGTTTGGGAGGCTGAGGCAAGAGAATCACTTAAGCTCAAGAGTTTGAGGTTGCTGTGAGCTGTGACACCACTGCACTCTACCAAGGGTGACAGAGAGACTGTCTCAAAAAAACAAAAATCATTTCAAACACATCTGCACCTGGAAATCAGGTCTTCTCTTCTGGAGCCAGAACTGACACCAGGAAAAGGAGAAGCAGCTTTATTACATGACTCCCAAGAAGTCAATGTTAAACTTCCAGAGTTACAAAAAAAAAAAAAAAAAAAAATTACTGTTTTTTTTTCAGGAGTTATCTTTCACCTCCCTAACATCAGCAGCAATTGCACAAAGGACACAGATTCCAGAGAAGGCAAGCAGAAAGGACAGGTGGGATTTACACAGGCAGAGATTTGGGGAGAGCAACTCCCTGTAATAAGCACATACATAAGGTGAAAATAGCATAGATGAAAGCTACTACTAGCTTACTGACTAAAATTTGGAACGTGTGAAGAATAAAAGGGTTGAAGAGATAAACAAGTATTTATTTGGACTTGGTTAGTTGCTTGCCATTAAAAGTTATTGCAGGGCAGCACCTGTGGCTCAGCGAGTAAGGCGCCGGCCCCATATACTGATGGTGGTGGGTTCAAACCCAGCCTCGGCTGAACTGCAAAACAGAAAAATAGCTGGACATTGTGGCGGGTGCCTGTAGTCCCAGCTACTAGGGAGGCTGAGGCAAGAGAATTGCTTAAGCCAAGGAGTTGGAGGTTGCTGTGAGCTGTGTGACGCCACGGCACACTACCGAGGGCAATAACATGAGACTCTTGTCTCTACAAAAAAAAAAAAAAAGTTACTGCAGAAAGTAATGATTTAATCAGATCCACCATTTGGGAAGATTAATCTGACAGCAGTGCATAACACTAATTTAATTAGAAGGGGAGAAACAATAGAGCAGAAGGGACCACACAGGAACATGAAGGCCAAGATAGAAAAAAACTGTACTGATGTGCTTTAGGTACAAAAGTGAAAATCAAAAATTGTGCACATTTCATTGAATCTAACTTCAGTGACTTTAACGTGAACCATTAGTTTATATACTGCTATGAAATTTAAAATGTCGCCAAATAAACTGACACGCTATCATCCCATTCTCATAGATGTTAAAATTCTTAAAAAGTGCATCTTTCAATCAGTGAAATTATAGCCAATAGTTTGTAGTTTTAACACAACAGTTCAAGATAAACTTAATTGTACAGTTATGTTATAACTGTAAAAGGTATAATGAACAAGTCTCTCTCCTTACCCATTCCCTACACCTGTCACAGGACTCAATAAATATATAAATATATTTTCACCCTTCCCTTCGTTTTCACAAACACACACACACACACACACACACACAAGTTAACATGACACCTCATCTACAAAAGTTCCATTTCCTTTGGCCCTCCACACCGTGTCTCCGGCCCGACTCAGGCCTCACTCTGGGCCGGAGACCTACAGCAGCCCCCGAAACTGTCTGGACGTGGACAGCCACGCTAGCTTACTGGGGCAGGTCTCCTTCAGGTCTCGGGTGCCAAAGCACCCTACAAGTCACAGGCAGTATTAGCAGGGGCGAGCACCTCAGCAGCAATCTCCCCGCAGGGGTCTCAGTAGGGAGCGCAGATCATGCATCCTCCGAGCAAGAAGCCAGAGGAGCAGCCCCGACTAACTGCTCCTAAAGCTTTTTATAGAAATAATCCCGCGGCCACCTGCGCCACAGGTGTGGAACTGCTAACCAATGATGGACATACTTTCGTGCTCTCGTGCATCTCACTAACGCGAGCCAATGACGTTAAATCCCTTCCCCAATCCCTATTGCCAAGGTATTTCTCACAGGTGCCTTCTACACTTCCCTTTTGTTTTCTTTTTTACAAGGTTCCAGCTGTTCTCAACCTGTGGGTCGTGACCCCTTTGGGGGTCGTACGACCTTTTCACAGGGGTCACCGAAGACCATCCTGCATATCAGATATTTACACGATGATTCATAACAGTAGCAAAATTACAGTTATGAAGTAGCAACGAAAATAATTTTATGGCTGGGGGTCACCACAACACGAGGAACTGTAGTAAGGGGTCACAGAATAAGGAACATTGAGAACCACTGTAACTGTTCTATCTAAAGCCACCAACCAGGAAAGAGCACATGAGCAAAGTGGAAACTTCAACATTTCAGTCTCTTCCCTTCCAGGGGGGCAGTCTGCAGATGAATTCAAGCTTCTTAGAGAAGCTAGACAACGAACTACAGAACGAACATAAGAACTGAAGCAAAAGGACAGGTCAGCAGTGAAATCTTTTCCAAGACTAGACGACCTCTGGAACAGGTAAGTGCAGGGGTGGCAAACTTTCTGTAAAAAGGACCAGATAGTAAACGTTCTAGGCTTTGCAGGGTATATGGTCTCTGTTGCAACAACTCAACTCTTGCCATTATAGCACAGAAGCAGACATAAATATATTAATGAATAAGTATGACAGTATTCCAATCAAAATTTATGACACTGAAATTTAAATTTCATCTAATTTTCACATGTCACAATTTTATTTTCAACTATTTAAAAATGAAAAATGATTCTCTACTCCTGGGATACACAAAAGCAGGTGGCAGGCCACAGGCAGTAGCCTGCGTCAGAGGGTAATTTTTTTTTTTTTGGCCGAGGCTGGGTTTGAACCTGCCACCTCCAGCATATGGTGCTCGTGCCCTACTCCTTTGAGCCACAGGCGCCACCCATCAAAGGGTAATTTTACAAATCTCAGAAAGAGAGTAAAAACAAGCAAAGAGTCTCTAAAAAAGTATTATCTCTGAATTTTTTTTTAAGAGACTGGGTCTCACTCTATTGTCCTGGCTAGATGCCTGTCCTGCAGTGGTACAATCATAGCTTACTGCACCGTCAAACTCCTGGGTTCAAATGATCCTCCTGCCTCAGCCTCCTGAGTAGCTGGGACTACAGACATGTGCTACAACACCCAGCCAATTTTTTTAAATTTCTTGTAGAGACAGAGTCTCACTTTGTTGCCTTGTCTTGAATTCCTGTGTTCAAGTGATCCTCCTGCCTTAGCCTCCCAAAGTGCTGGGAGTATAGGCATGAACCACTGTGCCTGGGTAGATTTTTTATACACAAAAATTCTTTCAAGAGCTTTAAAAAATAGTGAACCAACTGTCACTGTTATATAGGAGCTTTCTCTGAAACAGCTGACAGAATTCATGATATTAAAAGGTACTCCCTAGGGTTCCCTAGTAGCTCAGGGTTCCCTAGTAGCTCACATGCTTAGGGGCTGGTGGGTTCAAACCCAGCTGGAGCCTGCTAAACAAAAAAATATAGTGAAGCATTATGGCAGGCACCTGTAGTCTCAGCTACCAGGGAGGCTGAGGCAAGAAAATCGCTTAGGAGTTTGAGGTTGCTGTGAGCTATCTTGCCACGGCACTCTACTGAAGGTGACAAAGTGAGACTTTGTCTTAATAACAAAAAAAAAAGGGACTCCCTGTCATTAGGGAAATATAAAGCAAAAACACAATTAAGATATCACTATACTCCCACCAGAATAGTTATCACGCAAAACACTAGCAACACACATACTAAGTGTTGAAAAAGATGTAAAAAAGTCAGAACCTTCAACTGTTGCAGGTTTATGAAATAGTACAGCCACTTTGAAGAACAGTTTGGCCATTTCTTAAAAAGTTGAATATATACTTACTATATGACGTAGCAATTCCACTCTTAAGTATCTCCCTAAGAGAAATAAAAACATATGTCCACACAAAGACATTTGCGCAGCAAATTAGTCATTAATTAGTCATAAAAGCCTTAGTCATGAGCATTAGTCATAAAAGCCCTACACCTGGAGGCAATACAATGTCCATCAGCTAGCAAATGGCTAACAACGTGGCTTATCCACACAACAGAACACAATCAGTGACAAGGAACAAACTGCCAATACATGTTATAACATGGCTGAGCCTCAAAAACATTATCCTAAGTGAAAGGAGCCAGAAATGAAAGACTATCTCTTATAGGATTCTTTTATATGAAATTCCTAAAAGGCAAATCTATAAAGACAGAAAGCCCATCAGTGGTTGCACCTGGGGCTGGAGATGAACGTGGAGATTGACTGTAAATCAGAAAGAGGAAACTTCGGAGAACAAAGCAAGTGTTCTAAAATAGGTTGGGGTGCTGGTTACACAACTCCATAAATTTACTTTAAAAATCATTGGATTTGGCTCAGCGCCTGTGGCTCAATGGGCTAAGGTGCCAGCCACATACACCTGAGCTGGCGGGTTCGAATCCAGCCCGGGCCCGCCAAACAACAATGACGGCTGCAATCAAAAAAAATAGCCGGGCGTTGTGGCGAGCGCCTAGTCCCAGCTACTTGGGAGACAGAGGCAGGAGACTCGCTTTGAGCCCAGGAATTGGAGGTTGCTGTGAGCTGTGATGCCATAGCACTCTATCCAGGGTGACAGCTTGAGGCTCTGTCTCAAAAAAAAAAAAAAAAAAAATCATTGGATCGTGTACTTAAATGGGTGGATTTTATGGTATGTAAATTATACCTCAATAAAACTTCCATATAGAAGGAGGCAGGGGACCCCAAAGGGCCTCGTAGATCTACTAGACTGCTCACAGCTCTCTGCATCCTTTCAGACACTTCTGTGATCCTGTGCCTTCACTTTGGTTATACCTAGAAGGCCTCCTTAACTGAGCCCCTACATAGAGAAGTTATGCCCCACCCAAACCCTACCCTACTTCTCATCCCACCTCACTCCCCAGGAGATTGTGTCTTCAACATTCTAGTGCTTTGCGCTCAGCACATTCATCTTAATCTCCTTTACTCCTAACTTCATAATTCTGTGATAAATTCCTTGAGGAAAACACTGTGCGTTATTCATCTAACTTTTTTTTTTTTCCTTGAGACTCTGTCTCTGTTATCTGGGCATGAGAGTAGTGGCCTGATCATGGCTCATAGCAACCTCAAACTTCTGGGCTCAAGCAATCCCCCTACATAAGCCTCCCAAGTAGCTGTAACTACACGCACCCACCACCATGCCTAGCTAAGTTTGGTTTTTTTTGTAAATAAGGGGCGCCACTATGGTGCACAGGCTGGTCTTGAACTCCTGGCCTTAGGCAATCCCCTCCCCAGAGTGCTAGGATTACAGGTGTGAGCCACTATACAAGGCCAATCTATCCTTTATTACATCTACATATAGCAGTCACTCTGAAGAGTTGTAATACTGAATCACAAAAATCTACAAGGAATATGCATCCTTTTCAACATTAGCATGAACAATGCCAAAAATCTAAACCTCTAAAATTTACTTCAATATTCCAGAAAACATTTCTAGTTGATTCATTCCAGATTTTTCCAGTTCAATTAGACAAGTACAGAAATCACAAACCATATTTCAGTATTGAACACAAGCAAACTTGTGACAACTAAATACAAAATCTACAGGTTGAAAAGACAGTGAAACTTAACAGACACAAGAAAATATACCTCAACCAAAGCCAAATTTCAACCAGCATAAAATTCCCAAACTGGAAAGAATATAATTTCTAGAAGACTTTCTGGTAAGATGAGGACTCTCAGCTATGACAAAGGCCATCTATTATCTTCAGAATTACCGGCCATTCTTGCCTGAAACAGAGAACAGGGACAAGAGAAACTTTGAAACTTAGAAACATTAACAAAAGCCTACAACTTCTCAAATGCTGAACATTCACTTTTCCACTTCTAAAATAAGTGACTTCTGAAAATTATTTGCTCTTATTTTCAAGAAAGGTAGGACAACACAATTTATTATTGAAATCACCATTTGTATCAGGTAGAATTTAACCCTCCCAAAATGATTCATGGAGATAAGAGTACATAAAGGCCAAATACTGATAAGGATAAAGAAGCTCACTCAAGACTTTAGAAAAACAAACTTTAAAACCATGAAACAGATGCTAACAGGGGATTTAAAAGGATCTACCAGTAATCTTCAACCAAGAAATCACTCAGATTTTAAGTTCAGTTTTGAGTGACACAGTAAGTATTAACTACCAAAACAGTCTGAACCGATTACACTGCTGGAAGGAGACGCAAAACTGTAAGCAGGGTAAAACTGATTTCCCTCTTCTGACTCAGACTTGCAAATAATTACACATCTATATTAAACATCTGTGCTTTTATTAAGTAAATATAAACCATCCCAATGTGAGAGAAGAAAAAAAATATTGAGAGCATTTTAAACTTTTCATTGTTATTGGCAGATTCTTCAAACAAGCACAGGTAGAGTGAGGGAAAAACATTTACCGAGAGGTGTGTGTCGGTGCTTTATATATGCCTTGGTCCTCTTTGTGCAGCTATAACAGAATATCACAGAATGGGTAATTTATAAAGAACAGCAATTGATGTCTCATAATTCCAAGAGGCCAGGCAGTCCAAGGTCAAGGCACCAGCAGGTTAGATGTCTAGTGAGGGGAATGGTCTCTGCCTCAAAGATGGCACCGATTATCCCTGCATCTTCTGGAGGGGCAGGAGGGCTGGAGAACCAAAAGCATGAAGCCTCTGTTACAAAGGCTTCAGTCACATTCATGTAGGAGGAGCCCTGGGGCTTCATCACCTCTTAAAAGCTCCACCCCTGGCAGCACCTGTGCTCAAGGAGTAGGGCACCATATACAGGAAGTAGCGGGTTCAAACCCAGCCCCAGCCAAAAAAAAACTGCAACAAAAAAAAAAAAAAAAAATGGGCAGTGCCTGTGGCTCAGTGAGTAGGGCGCTGGCCCCATATACTGAGGGTAGCAGGTTCAAACCCGGCCCCCGCCAAACTGCATCAAAAAATAGCCGGGCGTTGTGGCGGGGGCGCCTGTAGTCCCAGCTACTCGGGAGGCTGAGGCAAGAGAATCGCCTAAGCCCAGGAGTTGGAGGCTGCTGTCAGCTGTGACTTCACAGCACTCTACCGAGGGTGATAAAGTGAGACTCTGTCTCTACAAAAAAAAATAAAAAATAGGCTCGGCGCCTGTGGCTCAACGGGCTAAGGTGCCAGCCACGTAAACCTGAGCTGGCAGGTTCGAATCCAGCCCGGGCCCGCCAGACAACAATGATGGCTGCAACCAAAAAATGACCAGGCGTTGTGGTGGGCGCCTGCAGTCCCAGCTACTTGGGAGGCGGAGGCAAGAGACTCGCTTGAGCCCAGAAATTAGAGGTTACTGTGAGCTGTGATGCCACAGCACTCTATCCAGGGTGACAGCTTGAGGCTCTGTCTCAAAAATAAATAAATAAATAAATAAATAAATAAAATAAAAAATAAAAGCTCCACCCCCTTCATAGCAGCGCACTGGCCATTCTTTCAACACCTGAATTTTGGAAGTGATACATTCAAACCATAGCAACATCTATCATCTCATACTCCTAACAAAAACCCTATGAGGTGGTTTAAACATATAACATCTCATTTAATCCTAACTACAATCCTGTGAGATTCTGAAGAACAGAAAAGTGAAATAAAATTTAACCAAGGCCCAAAGCCACAAGTAGCAGAGCCAAAGTTTATGTTTTTCCTACTGTATCACAGCACCTCCTAGGCTGAGTAGCTTATCCAGTTAAGTATTATGATAGCTCTGTCAATTGATTAATTATAGGTCACCTGACACAAAGACTACTTTTGATTTCTACATTCTAAATGGCCCAATCAATTGAATATTTCTACAAGTCATTTTAACAACCCTTTATGTATAAAATTACATTTCATGGCTCGGCGCCTGTGGCTCCACGGGCTAAGGTGCCAGCCACATACACCTGAGCTGGCGGGTTCGAATCCAGCCCGGGCCCGCCAAACAACAAGGACGGCTGCAACCAAAAAATGGCCGGGCGTTGTGGCAGGTGCCTATAGTCCCAGCTACTTGGGAGGCAGAGGCAGGAAACTCGCTTGAGCCCAAGAATTGGAGGTTGCTGTGAGCTATGATGCCATAGCACTCTATCCAGGGTGACAGCTTGAGGCTCTGTCTCAAAAAAAAAAAAAAAAAAAATTACATTTCATTACAGTTGATATGCTGCTAACTCCTTGAAGGTAGTCTCCATAAATATTTATAGACTATTTTTTAAAACCCATTAAGCCACTCTGAAGTCTACCATTTGCCTAAAGGACTGGTATACAAACGTTTGCCTTTTTCATTCATTTTTCCTTAAGTAAAATAAAGCATATAACAAGGATCCCATTTGTTAATTTCTAAAAGAAAACTCAAAAACATGATTCCATGACCAGAAACAATTGCTCCTCTGAATTTCCACACACTTTGTGTCTGTCCCTTTGAACACTTACCACACCTCATATTTGTAATGAGATTATTTCTGTGCATGCTTTATCTTCTCTGCCAGACTTCAAGCAACCTTAATATGCCCCACAGCATCTAGCAGAGCAGAAGCTGAATAAATGTTTAGATGAAGAAAATTATTTCTCTATTTTCCTCTATGCTTCTACCATATAGGTGCTCAGAATCAATGTGCTTAATGAAAAAAAAAAAAGGAAAGAAAGAACAAAAATCTACAATAATAATGAGATACTCCGGGAACAATCAGCCTTGAATCAAAGTTGATTTCTGTCATCAGGTTCTAATTAAGAACGTCAGATAAAGCAGATGGAGAACAGCTTTAATCTTCATGCTAAGTTGATACTACGCTGGTGAAAACACAGAAAAATTGTTTAGACAAGCCAACTGAACAAACATGATATTGGATGTCTAGAGGAAAATCATTCTTCAAGAGTCTTCTTTCCACTAGATGGCTATCTGAACTTTCACTGAGAGAGCTAGTCAAAGGGAAAGGCACCACTTAATCTTACTGTGCATTCCAGCTAGGCCAAGGAAGAGGGTGGTGGTGACGGGGAAAAATTCAAAGACAGGGAGGTTTTCTCTTTTCCATTTTTAAAAGTTTCCCCTTTTAAAACTACTCATTTAGTCCTCTTCCCATTTTACTTACTCATATCATTATTAAGCATTGCAGAAGTATTTTCATAGAATTGATGAAATTGTGCCAAAGTTCACTTAAACTGACCATATGATTTCAGATTTGAGTTCTCAGGACTTCATTTTGCTCAATTACATGTGAAAATTTGCCTACATGAAATATTTCAATTTTATGAATGTCCCCTCAATAAAAGTAAGTATTGTTAAATGTAAACAAATAATTTTTCCATTAAGGATAATGTATATTGTGTTCCATATAGTAAAACTCTGCCATCTGAAGTGAGTCTCTTTGGGCCATTTATTTAAAATCATTAGGTTATATTAATGTTAATTTACTTCTTTCTGATCATAGAATAAATGCTCATTGACGAAATGTTGAAAAAATATGAAAACATTTTACTTTGCTTCTCCTTAGTCTTCTAAAAATTTTACATGCAAATACACTGTTTACAAAAATTGGTATGATACTATATACATACATATACAATGTATATCATTTTGTTAGAACTTTTCCATTATTAATTATGTTTTCAAAGCATCATTCTAATAGCTATATAATATTTCATCATTTGGATAATACATCAAAACTGATTTAACTATTCTCCTTTTTGTTGAATATTTGAACCATTTCTAATGTTTTTCGGGCATGAATAATACTTTGATAAACAACTCTAGGCCTGAGTTAGATTATATCTTCAGGGAAGATGACTAGAAGTATAATCACAAGAATCCCAAATAAAAGTATTTTAGGCAGGGTGCAATGCCTCACCCCACCCCTGTAATCCAGGAGACCTAGGTAGGAAGATCACTTGAATTCAGGAGCTTGAGACTACCTTGAGCAAGAGGGACACCCTATCTCTACTGAAAATAGAAAAATCAGCGGGATATTTTCACGGGCACCTGTAGTCCCAGCTACTCAGGAGGCTGAGGCAGGAGGACTGCTTGAGCCCAGAAGTTTAAGGTTGCTGTGAGCTATGATGGTGCCATCAATTCTCACCAGCAGTGATAGCTCCCTCTCCTCATACCCAGGCCAACAATGAATTTTGCCATTAAGATTTGTTTGCTAAAAAGTAAGGCAAAAGCTGGTATCTTGCTGTTTTATTTGCATTTCTCTTATTAATTAGGTGAAATTTTTCTTCTTTTTTTTTTTCTTGCAGTTATTGGCCTGGGCTGGGTTTAAACCCACCACCTCTAGCATATGGGGCTGGCACCCTACTCCTTTCAGCCACAGGTGCTGCCCTTCTTCATTTCTAAAAATTTAATTGCCTTTGGCCACGGGTGCAAT
This sequence comes from Perodicticus potto, assembly GCA_963574655.1. Classification (NCBI taxonomy): domain Eukaryota; kingdom Metazoa; phylum Chordata; class Mammalia; order Primates; family Lorisidae; genus Perodicticus; species Perodicticus potto. Next base: position 3,733 of record CAUYRH010079911.1, on the reverse strand, counting down.
GGCTCACCTCTGTAATCCTAGCACTCTAGGAGGGGAAGGTGGCAGGACTCTTTGAGCTCAGGCATTCAAGACCAGCCTGAGCAAGAGCAAGATGCCATCGCTACTAAAAATAGAAAAATGAGGGCAGCGCCTGTGGCTCAGTGAGTAGGCCATTGGCCCCATATACCGAGGGTGGTGGGTTTGAACCCGGCCCCGGCCAAACTGCAACAAAAAATAGCCGAGTCTTGTGGCAGGCACCTGTAGTCCCAGCTACTCTGGAGGCTGAGGCAAGAGAATCACTTAAGCCCAGGAGATGGAGGTTGCTGTGAGCTATGACACCACAGCACTCCACCCACAGAGACTAAGTGACACTCTGTCTCAAAAAACAAACAAACAAAAAGAACACTTTTAGGAAAAAAGATATTAAAATGTTAACAACAGTACTCCAACTCCTGGGCTCAAGCAATCCTCCTGCCTCAGCAGCATCCCAAGTAAGTACCTGGGACTGCAAACACATGCTACCATGCCTGGCTAATTTTTCTTACTTTGTAGAGCTGGGATCTCACCCAGGCTGGTCTTGAACTCGTGGTCTCATGCACTCAATGGTCTCAGCATCCCTAAGTGCCAGGATTACAAGCATGAGCTACTGCACCTGGCCAACAGTAGTATTATCTCTTTGTGGTGAAAACATAAATGAGAAAAACAAATAGCATTGCTTTCAATAGTTAAATACTAGTTGATGGTTTTATTGCAAAAACATTCATATAACGACAACAACATTTCACAATACTTTACTCTTCTTCCCAACATCCTTCAGCAGTGATGATCTGCATGGCATTTACCAGTGCCCAACAATATGCACATTAAACCTGGAAAGTGGTAATGACGTTCTCAATATTCAAAGTATCCACCATGTGGCTCGGCACCTGTGGCTCAATGGGCTAAGGCGCCAGCCACGTACACCTGAGCTGGCAGGTTCGAATCCAGTCCCGGCCCGCCAAACAACAACAACAGCTGCAACCAAAAAATGGCCGGGCGTTGTAGCGGGCGCCTGTGGTCCCAGCTACTTGGGAAGCAGAGGCAGAAGACTCACTTGAGCCCAGGAATTGGAGGTTGCTGTATGCTGTGATGCCATGGCACTCTGTCCAGGGTGACAGCTTGAGGCTCTGTCTCAAAAAAAAAAAAAAAAAAAGTATCCACCATGTTTTAAGGGAACTGCAAATAAAAAATAAGTGTTTTTTGAAAACTACTTTTACTGGGCATTTACCAGGTGGCAGGGTGAGCTTGTCACATGGGTTAGTGCATTTAACTCTCTCACAACCCTAGAATGCATTATTACTCTTCTCATTTTAAACATGAGGGAGCTGAGGAGCCAGCATTCAAAGCCAGATCCCAGACACCCAGGCTCACACTTTTACTAAGAAATAAGACATTTGCATGGGGCGGCGCCTGTGGCTCAGTGAGTAGGGCGCCAGCCCCATATACCGAGGGTAGCAGGTTCAAACCCAGCCCCAGCCAAACTGCAACAACAACAAGAATAGTCGGGCATTGTGGCAGGCGCCTGTAGTCCCAGCTACTCAGGAGGCTGAGGCAAGAGAATCGCCTAAGCCCAGGAGTTGGAGTCTACCAAGGGCCATAAAGTGAGACTCTGTCTCTATTAAAAAAAAAAAAAAGAAAAAAAGACATTTGCATGGTCTTCATAAATAACCAGACTGAGAGCGTAAGCTACAGGAAATATTCCAGATACAGACTGTAGCTTCTTGGGTTTCAAACACAACACCTTTTACTCTTCAATAAAAAGTTTGAGAATCCTTCCCGACTAGAAGTAACATATTGGGTTCACTTTTTATGTGTAGTTACATGGGTAAAACGTGGCATTTAACAAATAAAATGGGATCTCACTTGAAATTGCCAAAACTAGGCAGTTTCTCTGCCTCACCATCTGAAAGCACACATTGAATTCTTGCTACCATGTACAAAGGGTTTTTTAAAGCACTAATCTGAAATAGCTATCACAAACCAAAGCACAAAGTCCAAGTTGATAAAAAGGAACACACGTTTCTTGAGTTAAAAACAAGTCAATTCAGACTTAACAGGCTATATACGAGAATAGCTTTAAGATGAAGATAGGCCAAAAGCCATCTGACTGTGTATTATATTTACTTTAATTCACTTGCTTTCCATACAGTATTGCTTTTTGAAACTAAGTGTATGGAGGAATCCTGAATTATGCCACATAGTTAGAAAAAATGAAAAGCAGACCCTCTGAAATATCCCACAACTCAGTACTTCTTCCAACTTTCCCAGAGCAACTGCTGTTTAGTATTGTTTTCTAGACAGTGGTAGTTTTAGGAATTTATTCCAGAGAAGCAAAAAAAGCAATGCCCAAAAGAACAGTCTACCAAGGTAATATAGCTCAAAATGCCTGATTAATTACTATATTACACAGTACCTTAAACTGGATCAAAATCAAACTGAGAAATTAGTCTATGTCTTAAAAAGATGGTTTTCTTCTGTTTGAGTTTAATTCTAAGAAACAAAGTCAAGATCTTAGACATGCAAAGAGTTCTGTCCTAAGTGAAGGCTATCAAAAGAGCTATCTTTGATTAGAAAAAAAGCCAAGGAACTCTTAAAACAATAGTTTATTTCCTATTATTAAAAAGTGTCCTTGGCTCGGCACCTGTGGCTCAACGGGCTAAGGCGCCAACCACGTACACCTGAGCTGGTGGGTTCGAATCCAGCCCGGGCCCACCAAACAACAATGACGGGTGCAACCAAAAATGGCCAGGCCGCCTGTTGTGGCGGGCGCCTGTAGTCCCAGCCACTTGGGAGGCGGAGGCAGGAGACTCGCTTGAGCCCAGGAATTGGAGGTTGCTGTGAGCTGTGATGCCAAGCACTCTATCCAGGGTAACAGCTTGAGGCTCTGTCTCAAAAAAAAAAAAAAAGTGTCCAAACATAATAGGTGCTTGATAAATGTTAAGGAAAACATAATTAATTAATTATAAATACATAGATTTCAAATCACTTATCCTAGCACTCCAAAACTTTCCCAAAGTACCTTGTCAGCCCCATCTCCCACTTTTCTCATCCTTCCTTTGCTCTCTTATCCCAAAGGAAAATGGCCGTTCCTATCTTTATGACCAGAAATCTTACAAGGTTCTCATCAAAACTGACTTCTTAAAATCTTCACCCCATTCCCCAAGTGGTTCTTAACATTGTTCTTTTTTTTTTTCTTTTTAAGTTTATTTTATTTTTATTTATTTATTCATTTTTGTTGTTGTTGCAGTTTGGCCAGGGCTGGGTTTGAACTCACCACCCTTGGTATATGAGACCAGCACCCTACTCACTGAGCCACAGGCACCACCCTTAACATTGTTCTTTCATCTGTCTCACAGCACCAGCTTATCCAAAAACTACTAGTAATGTCTTTCTCTCTCCTGAGACATTGCTGCAAATTTTTGGACCAAACAAGGGCCCAAGACTTCCTCATCCCTGCACTGGCCTCATAAGCCTGGTTGCACTCTGCATTGCACACAGTAGGCTCAAAAAAATTTTGTTTTTCAGGCGGCGCCTGTGGCTCATCAAGTAGGGCGCCGGCCCCATATACCAAAGGTGGCAGGTTCAAACCCAGCTTCGGCCGAACTGCAAAACAGAAAAATAGCTGGGCGTTGGGACGGGCGCCTGTAGTCCCAGCTACTCAGAGGCTGAGGCAAGAGAATCGCCTACGCCCAGGAGTTGGAGGTTGCTGTGAGCT
>CAUYRH010079909.1:0-11566 GCA_963574655.1 Perodicticus potto | reverse complement strand
CCTGTGGCTCAACGGGCTAAGGCGCCAGCCACGTACACCTGATCTGGCAGGTTCGAATCCAGCCCGGGCCTGCCAAGCAATGATGGCTGCAACCAAAAAAAAAATGGCCAGGCGTTGTGGCTGGGCGTCTCCCAGCTACTTGGGAGGCGGAGGCAAGAGACTTGCTTGAGCCCAGGAATTGGAGGTTGCTGTGAGCTGTGATGCCACAGCACTCTATCCAGGGTGACAGCTTGAGGCTCTGTCTCAAAAAAAACAAAACAAAAACAAAAACAAAAAATAAATGTGTTCTTGATCCACAGCTTATGCCAGAGCCCCTAATGTCATTAAAGAGAAGAGAGCTTTGGCAACTACTGTTTTGTGAAGTTAATTTGTTTGGCTCTGAGCTAAACTGTCAAGGTCAGATAGGCTGAGAAACACAGCTTCATCTTCTTGGTGCAAATATGCAGAGATTTATATTCACAAAGGAGAAGGAGTTTTAGTTAACAAGGAAAATCATTTATCTTACATTACATTGGTAAATAAATAATCCTAGAAAAATTACGCGCAGTACCCCAGGGAATGCCTCTAAACCAGCAGCGGCCATTAGGTCTAATCACAGAGTAGCATTTTTTTGCAGAAACTTAACACATTTTCCCCCTAAACACTGGCTTGAAAACTTATCACATGCTTAATTGGAATTTTTATTATATCTGTGATCAAATATTTTTCTACTTTCATGAGACTGCAAATCAAAGCGATGAAGACGTACCTTTTTTTTTCTTTTTGGAGACAGAGTCTCACTTTGTTACCCAGAGCGTTGCCCTCTGCCCTGGCTCCGCCCCTCAGCTGCAGCTACTGCCCACTCTCTCCCACCTGTCCCTTCTGAGCCTGGCTTCGCTGACCTTGACTTCAGACAGGAAGAAACCTCCTCGGTGCATTTGGTGGCCGAATATCTGACTATATAAGCGACTTGGTGGTCTCACCTTCTCCAGTCGAATTCTCTCTCCACATGCAGCGTCTGGCCCATTTTCAACTAAGATCAGGTCTTCAGAGGTCACCTTCCACTGGTGGCCAGCAAAATGCACCACAGCAAAGAGCCTGCCGTATTGCCCGGTGGCAATGAGCTCGTTCACCTTCCCAACGACCTCTGTGGGGAGAGGCGGCTGGGCAGTCCCCCACACTCCCTTCCCTGCCCCTCTGTTCCCCTCCCCACTGCCGTGTGCCATGGAGCTTCCAGTGGAGGGGCCCTGGGTGCACAGGACAGCTCACCCTGTAGGAGCACCTCACTGGCAGCCACCCAGCCCCTGCTGGCCCCCTTGCAGGTACAGGCACTGGGCGCAGGGTCAACTTGTAGTTCCCAGCGGCACAGGCACCTCGGCAGGCAGGGCTTTCATGGATGGAAACTTCCCTGACTTCACAGAATGCCCTAGCCTGAGCATGTGGCAGGCCTGGCTGTGTGTCTGTGATGCTGCCTTGTTTGTCATTCCTTATCAGTAAGTGGCCAGTGGACAGAGGAATGAGCACTGAGAAGTGAAAGCTGAGGCCTTGTGCAACAAGAGATACCCAGAATTACATCCCCACAGGTGGGCAGATCCTACCTGTGTGCCTCTTCCCACAGGGCTCTGAGCTTGTCTGTCGTCACTGTCCTGGCTCAGGTAACAGTCCCCTCTGTCCTGCACCTTTTTCTCCGAACACAATTTACTGACCACCAACCCACACGGTCTGGTCTAGAAATGGCCACAAAATACTTCCTACCCTGGAATGGGAGCCAAGACCACAGCTGCACTGGCAGCAGAGGTCTGGGAATATTCACCTGGCACAGTTTGTGAAATAGCACTTCCAAACACTTTCCAAAAAGGAGCTTCCACCCAACAACGTGGACTTCCACCCTTTTGGGAGAGGGAAGATTATGGGTAAAGTGGTCGACCACACTGTCCTGTCTCAGGACGTGAGCATGACATTGAAGTGACTCTAAACGCCTTGGGGGTCTCTCCAACAGCATCTGTTTGTCATCGGGCTCATTTGCTTCTCTGGGGAGAACTGCCCCGAACCCCACGTTTCAACCACAGAAGGACATGAGCGACAGACCAAGCATCCTCTTCCCTCACCCACGCACCTGCCCAAAGCATGGGGGTGCTCAAAGAGTGAAATTTTGGTGTTAACTGGCAAAAATGAAGATGAGTACCCACACTGCAGTGTTTAGGAGCTCCCAGAAAGAGGACATCCTAGCTCTGAGGCCTGGTGCCCACCTTGTTGGTGACCAGGGTGGGAGCAGCGCCTCCCTCTGGTCTGTCTCCCACACTTTACCTGTGTGATGTCTGGTCTCCTCAGTGGGGTCGGGCAAGACAACTTCTGGCCAAGGGGGGGAGCTCAAGGATGTTTTAGGAACATATCTGTAAGAAATATTTAATATATACGTCACACATGTGAAAAGGCAGCTCAAAATCCCTCAGAAACCGCTGTGCACAGAGCGACAGGAAGAACAAGGTTCTCCCCAGTCCCTGACTCAGGGCTTGCACCCTCAGGTCAACTTGCTGGAACTGGGAAAGTGAGCTGCTCTGGCCAGGCAAGGTGGCTCATGCCTGTTATCCTAGCACTCTGGGGGGCCAAGGCAGGTGTATTGCCCTGAGCTCACAGGTTCGAGACCAGCCTGAGCAAAAGCAAGACCCTCCCCAATCTCTTAAAAAAAAAAAAAAAAAAAAAAAAAAAAAAAAAAAATATATATATATATATATATATATGTATATATATATATAGCCGGGCCCCTGTAGTCCCAGCTACACGGGAGGCTGGGACAAGAGAATCACCTAAGCCCAAGAGTTGGAGGTTGCTGTGAGTTGTGATGCCACGGCACTCTACCGAGGGTGATAAAGTGAGACTCTGTCTCTTAAAAAAAAAAAAATAGCCGGGCGTTGTGGCGGGTGCCTGTAGTCCCAGCTCCTTGGGAGGCTGAAATAAGAGAATCACTTAAGCCCTAGAGGTTGCTGTGACCTATGAAGCCACGGAACTCTACCGAGGGTGACAAAGAGGGACTCTGTCAAAAAAAAAAAAGAATAAGTGAGTTGCTCTCTCTCCTTCACAGGAAGGGTCTGGCTGTTGGGAGTGGCCATGGCTGTGTATGCACGCGCCTGTGTGAGTGTGTGAGCTTACAATCTTGATGTTAAGGGATTCTGGGTAGCCAACACTTACCACTCCTTTTTTAGAGAGAGAGTCTCACTTTATTATCCTCAGTAGAGTGCCGTGGCATCACACAGCTCATAGCAACCTCTAGTTCCTGGGCTTAGGTGATTCTCTTGCCTCAGTCTCCCGAGTAGCTGGGACTACAGGCGCCAGCCACAGCGGCTGGCTATTTTTTTTGTTGTTGCAATTTGGCCGGGGCCGGGTTTAAACAACCCACCACCCTTGGTATATGGGGACAGCGCCCTACTCACTGAGCCACAAGCGCCACCCTGGAATACTTAATTTCTTAAAACAGTACTTTAGTCTTTGATTTTCAGCTTTTTTTTTTTTGTAGAGACAGAGTCTCACTTTGTTCCCCTCGGTAGAGCGCCATGGCGTCACACAGCTCACAGTAACCTCCAGCTCCTGGGCTTAGGCGATTCTCTTGCCTCAGCCTCCTGAGTAGCTGGGACTACAGGCGCCAGCCACAGCGGTTGGCTATTTTTGTTTTGCCATTTGGCCAAGGCTGGGTTCGAATCCGCCACCTTTGGTATATGGGGCTGGCGCCCTACCCGATGAGCCACAGGCGCTGCCTTTTTTTTTTTTTTTTGAGAAAAAGTCTTACTTTCACTTTACCATCCTCAGTGGAGTGCTGTGGAGTCACAGCTCACAGCAACGTCCAACTCCTGGGCTTAGGTGAATCTCTTGTCTCAGCACCTCGAGTAGCTGGGACTACAGGCGCCCACCACAACACCTGGCTATTTTTTGGTTGCAGCCGTCATTGCTGTTTGGTGGGCCGGGGCTGGACTCGAACCCACCAGCTCAGGTGTATGTGGCTGACACCTTAGCCGCCTGAGCCACAGGCGCCGAGCCAAGTTGATATCTCTTTTTTTTTTTGCAGTTTTTGGCCGGGGCTGGGTTTAAACCCGCCACTTCCGGTATATGGGGCTGGCGCCCTCCTCCTTTGAGCCATAGTCACTGCCCGCCTAGCTATTTTTTGATGCAGTTTGGCTGGGGCCGGGCTTGAACCCGCCACCCTCGGTACATGGGGCTGGCGCCCTACTCGCTGAGCCATAGGCGCCGCCCTGCCTGGCTATTTTTTTTTTGGTTGTTGTTGCAGTTTGGCTGGGGCTGGGTTTGAACCCACCTCCCTTAGTATTATGAGGCTGGTGCCTTACCCACTTAGCCATAGGCACTGCCACTCAGGCTGGTCTTGAACTTCTGCGCTCAAGTGATCTTTCTGCCTCAGCTTTCCAAGTAGCTCAAACACAGTCTCTTGCCACAATGCCCAGCTAGTTTTTCTATTTTTAGTAGAGTTAGGGTCGGCTCTTGCTCAGGCTGGTCTTGTACTCCTGAGCTCAAGGAGTCCTCCCACCTTGGCCTCCCAGATATTCAGTATAGTTTTCAAGCTTTTGGTCCTACTGTCACTAGAAAAAGAAATTTCAGTCTTTGTGCTCCTGGGTTACATGAAGAAAAATAAGACTTGCAACATAAGGAAAACATTCTGACTTCCACACCAAGGTCCACTGTCCTGGCGCTGGGCATCGCCACACGCACCTATGAAGACAATGGCTGCCTTCCTGCCTGCTGGTCTCAGGGTCCTGGAAACACAGACCTGTGCTCTGCGACTGACCAGGGGTTCAAGGAGGGCTGCAGGTGCTGCTCTCCAAAAGAAGTCTCTAACCTGCTTGGTGTCTGGTCTCCTCAAAGACCAGGCTGTGCCCAGTGTGAAAAGAACAAAAATGGGAAACTTGGATGCTGCCAGGAAGAGCATAAGCATACACACAGGAAAAAATTAGCCCAGTCTAGCAAATGCTCACTTATGAGTTCTTCCAATATTCAGATTCAGTTTTTCAACTTCTTCTTTTTTTTTTTTTTTTTTGCAGTTTGGCCGAGGCCGGGTTAGAACCCGCCACCTTCGGTGTATGGGGCCAGCGCCCTACTCGATGAGCCACAGGCGCTGCCCATCAACTTCTTTTGAGAAACAAAAAAGACTCCTGTGTCTCCCTGCTGCCAAGAATCCCTGATGTCACAGAAACAGCAGCTGCCGCTTTGAGTGCTTAGTGGGTGCCTGGCACTTGTTCTAACCTCTTTAAAAATAAACATTTACTTACTTCTCACCAAACTCCATGGAGATGGATGCTAACATTCCTTCTACCTTGCCGAGCTCAGTGTCCCCAGGCTGTGAGGAGCAATCTGGGACTGCACCCTAGGGCTTCCCTATAGATAACCACTGCCCTGTACTGGGAGTGGGATTGTGTCAAATTTACTTTCTGCAGTCTATAACACTTAAACAAAATTTCTTCTAAGTATAAATGTGTTAATTTTTGAGACAGAGTGTCACTTTTTTTTTGCCCCCAATAAAGTGCCATAGTGTCATGGCTCATAGCAACTTCAAACTCTCAGGCTCAAGTAATCCTCTTGCCTCAGCCTCCTGAGTAGCTGGGACTACAGGCACCCACCACAATGCCTGGCTTTTCTTTCTTTTTTTTTTTTTGGCTGGGACTGGGTTTGAACCTACCACCTCCGGCATATGGGGCCGGCACCCTACTCCTTTGACACAGGTGCTGCCCCATGCCTGGCTATTTTTAGAGACAGGGTCTCGCTCTTGCTCAGGCTGGTCTCTAACTCTTGAGCTCCGGCAATCCATTCCCTTCAGCCTCCCAGAGTGCTAGGATTACAGGCATGAACCACCTCGACTGGCCCTAAGTGTAAAATTTTAACACAGAATGTGCTTTTTCAAATTATATGAATTCTCAGAGATTCTGACACAATATTCCTGGTTAGAAATCTTGAATTAGGCGTTAAAAATTCTGTGTAATAGGGTGGCGCCTGTGGCTCAGTGAGTAGGGTACTGGCCCCATATGCTGAGGGTGGTGGGTTTGAACTCAGCCCCAGCCAAACTGCTAAAAAAAAAAAAAAAAAAAATAGCTGAGCATTGTGGTGGGCATCTGTAGTCCCAGCTACTAGGGAGGCTGAGGCAAGAGAATCACCTAAGCCTAAAGGCCCAAAAGCTGGAGGTTGCTGTGAGCTGTGATGCCACAGCACTCTACGAAGGGAGACAAAATGAGACTCTGTCTCGAAAAAAACAACAAAAAAAGATTCTCTGTAATAATAGGCCAAGACATAGGGCCTTTATCTTTCTCTTTGCACTTTTGCAGTTCTGTCTGTATTTTAAGGGGCTGAGGAAAAACAGTGTCAAAGAAGTTAAGAGAAAATTTAAAAACATTCTCAGAGAACAAAATGTAGTAAGTTTTGGCCTTTCCCCCCCTAAAATATAGACAGTGTCTTGCTCTGGCTGTCTAAAATATAGACAGCTTGTCTTCCCCAGGCTGGAGTGCAGTGGCTCCAGCTTCCTGAACTCCTGGGCCCAAGTGATCCTCCTGCCTCAGACTCCCCTGTAGATCGGATCACAGGTGCATGCCACCAGGCCTGTCTAAGGAAGTTTGGACCTTAGAAAGACAGTTGTACAAATGAAGGGAAAAAAAAATAGAGTCATCAGAACCCACATTTGATATTACCCTTGTGGAAACGAAGTGCTCTGCGAACTGAATCTTGGAGAAGCAGACGGAAGGGAAGCTGAGGGAACAAGAGAGACACAGGTAATCACTACTGCAAGTTGCAAACCTTCCTTTACGGCGCTCAGTGCTCGGCTGCTGGTACTGGCTCTGGTTCAAACCACATCACACCCTGCCTACAGAAAAATCTAGGTGAACAAAACTAAAAGAACATCATTTATTGGGTGGCGCCTGTGCCTCAAGGAGTAGGGTGCCAGCCCCATATACTGGGGGTGGCGGGTTCAAGCCCAGCCTTGGCCAAAAACTGCAAAAAAAAAAAAGAACAAACATCACTTATTGATTATGTGTGTTCACCACAGCGCCACATTCAGAATCACTCCCCGCCCTAAACTCATTCCTTAGCCATCAAGTGCCCACTAGGCTCAGACCCTATTCTGTGTCCCGGTGTGGGAGCAGCTTCCCAGGCGGCCTGACGAATCCTGCCTCCTGGTGTCGTTGCCTATGTTGTCCCTCCCATGGGTTTGTCTTTGTGTCCAACGGCTTGTGGCAGGAGTGAAGTACCATCACTCCTGAGATGGGTTATAAAGACTGCGACGTCCCCTGTGGCTGCACACACCTGCTCCTGGCTCTGATGTCTGTCTGTGGGGCGACCCTGTGAGGGGTAAAGAACTGGGCCTCTGGCCAACACGCACAGGAGTGAGCCTGTGAGGAGATTCTCCAGCCCCAGAGTCTTTTTTTTTTTTTTTTTTTTTGAGACAAGAGTCTCACTCTGTTGCCCCAAGCTAGAGTGTGGTGGTGGCATCACAATCACAGCAACCTCAAACTCTTGGGCTCAAGCAATCCTCCTGCCTCAGTCTCCCACATAACTGGGACTATCAGCACCCACCACAAAGCCTGGCTAGTTTTTCTATTTTTAGTAGAGATAGGATCTTGCTCTTGCTCAGGCTGGTCTCAAACTCCTGAGCTCAAGCAATCCACCCACCTTGGCCTCCCTGAGTGCTGGGATCACAGGCATGGGCCACTGAGCTTGGGCTGCAGGGAGTCTTAAGATGACTGCAGTAGATAATATACTGAGGGACAAATTCAACTATAACTTATACATTATAAAATTCACCCATGAGCACTGGCTCCCATCCTCATCTCCTCGGCTGGTCCTTCCTCTTCCATTTGGGAGCCTGGGGCTCAGGCTCGGTCTTCCCTTCTTCTGTCTATGCCCATTTCTCTGGGGACTGCGTCTAGCTGGATGGGCTTAAACATCTCCTATACGCTGGTGACTGCCAAGCTTACACCTCCAGCCAGCACGTTTTTCCTCGCCTTGCACACCCAGCAGCCTATATCCCACTGTCTGACAGTCATCCAGAGACAACTGGTCTCTCCCCTGCCTGCTCTGGCCATGCTCCTCCCCATCTAGCACAATGCCAACCTCAGCCTGCTAGTTGCTCAGGCCCCAAAGCTCTGTCACTTTTGACCCTCTCTGTCACACCGCTCAGCCAACCCATCAGCAAATCCTGTTAATTCTTGCTGCAGGGGACTGGAATCTAACCTCTTGACTCACCCGAGCTACTCCCTTTTCTTCCTGGATTGTTACTATCACCCTGCTCTCACCCTTCCTCCTTTCCTCTCACCGCAGAGTGATTCTGTGAAAACTTAAGGCACATCATGTCACTACTTTGCTGAAACTCTCTAAGTTCCCATTTCATTCATAGAAAGAGCCAAAGTTCCTTCCATGGCCTGTAGGGCAGGGGGACAGTGCAACCCCCTCCTGTCTCTGAATCTACCCTCCATGCTCTCTCTCCCCCTTGTTCACTCTCGCACTTGCCACTCTGTTTCCTCCGTATTCCTCGACCATATTGGGCCTGTGCTGCCTTGGACACTGTGCCTTGGCTATTCCTTTTTTTGGGAGAGATGGGATCTTGTTACATTGCCCAGGCTGGTCTTAAACTCCTGGCATCGTGTGATCCTCTCACCTTGGCTTCCCAAACTGCTGGGATCACAGGCATGAGCCACCACAGCTGGCCTGCCTGGGTTATTTATTTTTGTTGTTGTTGTTGCAGTTTGGCTGGGGCAGGGTTCAAACCCACCACTCTTGGTATATGGGGTTGGCACCCTTCCCACTGAGCCATAGGTGCTGCCCCAGTACCTGGGTTATTTTTCATCTGGAACGTTTCCCCCTTTGCTAGGTACCTGCAAAGTATTCCCCTCACTTCCCTCAAGTCTCCACTAAAATACCATCTCAATAGAGAGGTTTTTCTTGGCTATTGTATTGAAAATGGATAGGGGAAACTTTCCCTTTCCCTCCCAATTCATGCTGTCTTTATCTCCATAAGACTTATTGGCTTCTGGCCACATGCACTAAGGCTGGCGGGTTCGAACCTAGCCCAGACCAGCTAAACAACAATGACAAGTGCAACAACAAAAAAATGTAGTTGGGTGTTGTGGCGGGCACCTGTAGTCCCAGCTACTTGGGAGGCAGAGGCAGGAGAATCACTTAAGCCCAAGAGTTGGAGGTTGCTATGAGCTGTGACACCACAGCACTCTACCAAGGGTGACATAGTGAGACTCTGTCTCAAAAAAAAAGACTTACTGGCTTCTAACATACTATAGAATTTGCTTCTTTTTTTTTTTGAGACAGAGCCTCAAGCTGTCACCCTGGATAGAGCGCTGTGGCATCACAGCTCATGGCAACCTCCAGTTCCTGGGCTCAAGGTGCCTCCGCCTCCCATGTAGCTGGACTACAGGCGCCCGCCACAACACCCGGCCAGTTTTTGGTTGTAGCCGTCATTGTTGTTTGATAGGCCCGGACTGGATTGGAACCAGCCAGCTCAGGTGTATGTGGCTGGCGCGTTAGCCCATTGAGCCACAGGCGCTGAGCCTCTTTATTTTTCTTTTTTAGAGACAGAATCTCACTTTGTCACCCTTGGTAGAGTGCTGTAGCGTCACACACCTCACAACAACTTCCAACTCCTGGGCTTAGGCGATTCTCTTGCCTCAGCCTCCCGAGTAGCTGGGACTACTGGTGCCCGCCACAACGCCTAGCTATTTTTCTGTTTTTGCAGTTTGGCCGAGGTCGGGTTTGAACCCCCCACCTTCGGTATATGGGGTCGGCACCCTACTCGATGAACCACAGGTGCTGCCCTTTATTTTTTTTTGAGACAGAGCCTCAAGCTGTCACCCTGGATACAGTGCTGTGGCAACACAGCTCACAGCAACCTCCACCTCCTGGGCTCAAGTGATTCTCCTGTCTCTGCCTCCCAGGACCACAGGTGCCTGGCTATTTTTGGTTACAGCCGTCATTGTTGTTTGGCAGGCCCGGGCTGGATTCGAACCGCCAGCTCAGGTGTATGTGGCTTGAGACTTAGCCACCTGAGCCACAGGCGCTAAGCCGAGAATTTGCTTATTTTTAAAAAAGTGCCTGCCTCTCCGTACATCCCCTCCATCACAGTGTTAGCTTTATTAAACACAGGGATAATAATTGTTTTATATATATATTTTTTGAGACAGAGCCTCAAGCTGTCACCCTGGATAGAGTGCCGTGGCATCACAGCTCACAGCAACCTCCAATTCCTGGGCTCAAGCAAGTCTCTTGCCTCAGCCTCCCAAGTAGCTGGGACTACAGGCACCCACCACAAAGCCTGGCCATTTTTTTTTTTGGTTGCAGCCATCATTGTTGTTCGGCGGGTCCGGGCTGGATTCGAACCCGCCAGCTCAGGTGTACGTGGCTGGCGCCTTAGCCTGTTGAGCCACAGGCGCCGAGCCAATAATTGTTTTATATTTATTATGACTATATCCTCACCCCTGGTCATGTGCTAAATATTAACAGTGAATGGATGAAATTTACTAAACCTAAGCCTCCTCCAGTGACTGGGAGCTCAGCATCTCTCTTGGAAATCACCCCACTGTTACAAGGTCAGTTAGAAGGTTGGGCACAGTGGCTCATGCCTGTAATCCTAGCACTCTGGGAGGTCAAGGTGGGAGGATCATTTGAGCCCAGGAGTTTGAGAATGCAGTGAGCTATGATGATGCTACTGCACTCCAGCCAGGGTGACAGAGTAAGATTCTGACTAAAACAAATTTACCTCAGCTCAGTTAGCAATTTTTTTTTTCTTTCTGTTTTTTAGAGACAGAGTCTCACTTTGTCCACCTCGGTAGAGTGCTGTGGTGTCTCCAACTCTTGGGCTTAGGCGATTCTCTTGCCTCAGCCTCCCAAATAGCTGGGACTACAGGTGCCCACCACAACATCCAGCTATATTTGTTGCAGTTTGGCCGGGGCCGGGTTTGAACACGCCACCCTCAGTATATGGGGCTGGTGCCCTACTCACTGAGCCACAGGCGCCGCCCCTCAGTTAGCAAGTTTCAGTACCCAAGCTGCTTCTAGCTTTGGCCTTGGATCTACAGGGAACAAACAAACTTTCTCCTCTTTCACAGGATCATCCTGAGGTCTGTGAGTCTTACTTTTTGTCTTTGTTCATTCTTCAGGTCTTCAAGGCCCCACTGGCTTACCTTTTTGGCTCCCTTTTCTTTCTTTCTTTTTTTTGTAGAGACAGAGTCTCACTTTGTTGCCCTCAGTGGAGTGCCGTGGCGTCACACAGCTCACAGCAACCTCCATCTCCTGGGCTTAGGTGATTCTCTTGCCTCAGCCTCCCGAGTAGCTGGGACTATAGTTATTTTTCTGTTTTGCAGTTCGGCCGAGGCTGGGTTTGAACCCGCCACCTTTGGTATAGGGGGCTGGCGCCCTACTCGATGAGCTACAGGTGCCGCCCTTGGCCCCCTTTTCTTTTTTTTTTTTGAGATAGAGCCTCAAGCTGTCACCCTGGATAGAGTGCCGTGGCATCACAACTCACAGCAACCTCCAATTCCTGGGCTCAAGCGAGTCTCCTGCCTCCGCCTCCCAAGTAGCTGGGACTACAGGC
>CAUYRH010079908.1:0-11494 GCA_963574655.1 Perodicticus potto | reverse complement strand
TTAGGAATTTGTAAACCTAACTTCCTGGAACTTGGAAGTTTCCAAGTTCTGTGAAATCCTGTAGTTCTGTGGGGGCTGGACTAGCATCTCCCGCTTGATTCAAACTGGCCAATGAGAAGGGTACCTGTGGGGTGGAACTTCCTGACTGTCAATAAAAAGGGAACGATCAAGCTAGACAGGGAGCGGGCCATTTGGAATTCTTCTATGCCATAAGCTCCCAGCTGGTGAATAAAGCCCTTCCTCTTATAAAAGTGGTGTTTGGGTGTTCTTTCTCTCCATTGGGCCTTGTCTTCCTGCAATACCGGAAGCTTCAGGACAGGCTGACAGCTGCCTCAGGAGGCACAGCCTGGGGCCACAGTGCCAGTCCCTGGCGGAGGCAGGGGGAAGCAACTACTCTTTGGCCAGCCAGGACCTGGGGCAGGCACGAGGACTGGCCCTCTCATCCTGCTGCAGAACCCCTGGGCAGGGGGCAGGGCTGAGCGGGCGCGGATGTGGTTGGGGCTTGGCGACGGCCATCATGCTTGGAGCTCTTTCACTTCCTTGGTATAAAGACTATTTAAATTGAAAGACCGTTTTTTGATCAGAAAGCACTGGCCCTCTGTAAAACTTAAGTAACCTGATAGGCTGCCCTTCCCAGGGCAACATGCGCATGACCAGAGCTGGGAGGGTGGAATGGTACCCCAGCCACCCAGTTCTTCCTCTTCGAGGTGCAGCGCAGGTGGTCTAGGCCCAGGCCCAGCCTATAGCAGCCAGTATTCCCAGGTGGTCTCCAATCCAAATGCTAACCAGGCAGGACCCTGCTTAGCTTCTGATTGGGCTATCTCACCCTGGACGCGCCCAATCAGAAGCTAAGCTGGGTCCTGCCTGGTTAGTACTTGGATCGGAGACTGCCTGGGAATACCGGCTGCTGTAGGCTTTTGCCTTTTCTTCCTTTGGTCGCCCACCTCCTCACAGCTGAGCTGGATATCCTCACGAGCCCAGTGGTGTTGCATCTGCCCTGCCTCCTTTTGTTTTGGCCCTGCCACAAAGTCCTTTCCCACCTGGCCCTCGCCTGGGAGAAAGAATGCACCTCCCTCCAGGCCTGCTGGGCAGTCAGGAGGACAGGGTGGACGCAGCTGTCTCAGGGGGCAGACAGGCACTTCTCAGCCACCAGTGGTGACTGCGCAGCCCATGCCATGGGAGCCAGGGAAGCCTGTCCCCCATACCTCTGTGGGGCCAGTGAGAGGCACCAAAGCCTCGGGGGCTTCCCACTGCTGCCAACAGCCTTGCCACCCTAGGTTAGCACTGGTTGGCTTGGGCACAGCGGCAGCCGGAATGGGTCAGAGCCTACCCAGCTGTGCCTACTGAGGCATCCCAGGGATCCAGAAGGGAAACCTTGACCCCCAAGTCCTGCCTCAGATCCATGTGTTTAAAGAGCAAGAAGGAAAGGGCATAGACATCCCCCAGAAGCAATTTCCAAAATGGTGGGGGTGGGTGGGTGGGG
Organism: Perodicticus potto; assembly: GCA_963574655.1. Lineage (NCBI taxonomy): Eukaryota > Metazoa > Chordata > Mammalia > Primates > Lorisidae > Perodicticus > Perodicticus potto. The sequence goes on along the minus strand of CAUYRH010079908.1, from coordinate 10,011 downwards.
AGGGGGGCCCTAAGGTAGGGACCTGCTTCCTGGGGAGAAAGGCCAGCTGCTTACCATGGTCAACTCTGGCTCTCCTGTGGAAATACTCACCCAGGGAAACCAGGTCCATTCTCTACACCCAATGACAGGTGGGCTGGGGTGGCAGTGGAAAGACCATGATGAAAGAAAATAAGGAGGCAGGGTTGTGGGTTCAAGGAGGGGTGGAGCGGGTTTTGGACTCACCTTGCTTCCCCGTTTGGGGTGACTGAGGCCTCCAGTAAAGTCCACCAGGCAGCCAACAGGACTGGATGGCCACAGCAATTTGGCTATGACCTGGGCCTCCCGCTCCAGGCTAGCCACTACAACCTGTCCCACAGGGTGGCGAGTGGACCAAGGGCTGCACTGCTCCAGAGTGTAAGCATTAAATTTCTACAATTCATGGTAGTCAGCTAGTTTAAAAAATAAATAATTCGCTCCAGACCAGCCTGAGGAAAGGCAAGACTTGCCTCTACCAAAAATAGAAAAACTAGGCCTGGCACATTGGCTGATGCCTATAATCTTAGCACTCTGAGTAGTCAAGCTGGGAGGATGGCTTCAAGTGAAGAGTTTGAGACCAACCTAATCAAAACAGAAGCCTGTCTGTACTAAAAATAGAAAAAATAGCCAGATGTTGTGGTAGGTGCCTAGAATCCCAGCTACTTGGGAGACTAAGGCAGTAGGATTGCTCAAGCCCAGTAGTTTGAGGTTGCTGTGAGCTGTGATGCTATGGCACTCTACCAAGAGTGAGACAGTGAGACTTGAAAGAAAGAAAAGAAGAAGGAGATGAAGTCAGAAGAGAAACAGGAGGAAATGGAGACAAAGGAGAAACAGACAAAGGAGATGGAGTCAGAGATGATGGAGCTGGGGAAGATGGAACTGGAGATGATGGGCCATAGATGATGGAGCCAAGGATGATGGAGGAGATGGACATGGAGGAGAGATGGAGATGAAGGAGATGGAGATGGATTCCACGTGTGTACATGTGTATATGCATGAGTCCATGACAGCACATGTGGACTTGTGTGTACATGTGAGTGCACTGGGTACTTGGGAGTGCATGTGTGTTCATGTTTACATTTGTATACGTAAGTATGAATGTGAGTGGATGTGTGTACAAGTGTGCTCTTGCATACGTTTGTGTATTTTGTACATATTGGTGGCACTGTCCTTGTACGTACATGTTGTTGCCCACAGAACTAGATGTTTGGAGATGTGGAGGAAAGCACTGCAGACAGAATGAGTAGTGAGAAAGGGAGACTGAGGCTCGCTCAGGCACTCAGTGACTACCCACATTTATTGGGTATTTTTATACACAACACTGATCAAATAAAGGTATAGAATTAGAAAAGGGAACAAATAATGGTGAAATCACAGAAACTGCCATAAAAATTCTTTGTTCAGCACATATGCTGCTGGACACATACATAGCTAATCTAAATCGAGAACACTTTGCTCAAGGCTTAACCACAATAGCGCCTTGCTGTCTGTTCTGTTTGATTAGTTCCCTAAAACTAAGAAAGGACAATTTGCCAAAAGGAAAAGGGAACAAAGCATATCTGCCTGCAACAGGTACCCAGCCCCCCACTGCAACCGTGTGAAGCCCTCTGGTAACTTTCTTTTCTGTGAACATTTAACTGATTATTCTTACTAGCCCAGGCATGTCCACAGCCTGGCCCATCTTGGCCATGTGGATCTATTCCAAACAGGGCTAACCCACTAAGCCTGTCACATCACCCCTCCACGTATGTCCTCCATCAGACCCCACTTGCCCCATGGGTACCTGACTGAAACATTGTGTGACCGGTGTCACTGCTGAAGTTCTAGGACCCTGAGCTGGAGAAGCCCAGCAGCCTTTGCTAGTGTTGGCAGAGTTCCTTCCACACACACGGACACCTGCTCGGCAGGGCAACTGGAGCACTAAGCGCCTGATCTTCCCAGTGGCCCAGGCTCCCAACACTTGGCAGTGGCCTTGAAGCTGAGCAAACAACTTTTTTTTTTTTTTTGTAGAGACAGTCTCACTTTATCACCCTTGGTAGAGTGCCGTGGTGTCACACAGCTCACAGCAACCTCCAACTCCTGGGCTTAGATGATTCTCTTGCCTCAGCCTCCCAAGTAGCTGGGACCACAGGCACCCGGCTATTTTTTTGTTGCAGTTCAGCCGGGGCAGGGTTTGAACCCACCACCCTCGGTATATGGGGCTGGCGCCTTATTGACTGAGCCACAGGCGCCACCCTGAGCAAGCAACTTTTGCGGGTTCTGCAGCCCGTGGCCCTCTCTCGCTCATGCTGGCAGGGCACCTTCCCCCTCCAATGGACACCCGCCCACAGGGCACCTGGAGCACTCAGCGCCTGAAGGTGCTGGTGACCCAGGCCTAGAGTGCTTGGCCATGGCCTGCAAGCTGAGCGCAGTATGTGCAGGTTCCATGGCCTGCTGCGCTGGCTTGTGCTGGCAGGGACCCGGCTCCAACCAACTCCCGCTGCTACTCATCCCCAGCCACCCTAACCAGAGGGCGGCTGTAGCATTCCCATCTGTTCCGTGGAGCAAACCTCAGCCACCCCAATTCCACATACCTCCACTTGCTACACTGCTCCCTGGGAAGTTGGAGGTGCTTACACCACCCACCATCCCAGACCCTTCTGGTGCACCACCCCCAGCATCCTCTGCCTTGTAAGGTTCCCGCCCGGGGCTCTGGTGGAGGAGCAGGGCTCCACTGTGCAAGCAGTCACAGTCCCTTGCTGTCCTCTAGGTGGCTGCTCTGGCCTGGTCAGCTGCCAGAGCCTCAGGTGAGGAGACACTCTGCCAAAGGTCAGTGGGCAGGGGCACTGGACCAGCATAGGGGCAGGATCAGGAACCATCCTGCCTCTGACGGTTGGCACAACAAAAGGGAGTGTGTCCTCAAGAGGTTAGGGGGTGCAGAGACCCCACCTTCCCTGAACCTCAGCACCTAGGGCCAGTGTGGAGGGGAGGCCTGGGAGGGCCCAGCCCTGAGCCCCTGGCTTTGCTACCACAGTCCCGTGTAACTAGTAACTGCTGAATCTAATAGATACATGAGTTCATTATTCTACTGTCTATATTTTCACACATGTGTGCACAGTTTCATAATAAAGAGCTTGTATTAGTCATTCACATTTCACTATGAACAGCATCCAAAAAAGAAAGTAGAAAAAACAATGGGTGGGAGGTCACAAGAATAGGGTTCCAGGTCATGACTTAGCACCATAGGAGAGTTACTCTATGAGAATCTCACCTTCCTCATCTGCACAACAGAGATAAACAGTCCCTGGCCCATCTTAAGTCACTAGGCTATTGTCATTTTCAAATAAGATAATGTACATGAGGGCATTTTGAAATAAAAGCTTTAAATGACTATGGCACTGCAATATTAATTGAGGCAGAGCCACTGCCAGCTACATGAGGTCTGTGCAGAACACGAAGGGAGACCTCTCTAGGTGAAGGAGGACATCAGGCCTCTGGGCTGACACAGCCCCCACAGAGTGCTGGGTGAGCACAGTGGGGCCTCCAGGGAAAGCAAAGGGCAGGCATGGGGCGAAACTCAGTGGGGTTTCTGGTCACTCCCCCAGGCTGGCTGCTTTGGGTCAGTCTGCAAACTAGATTTTCTGCAGCTCAGCTTCCTCTGTGCATAGACACAGAATTTTCTTCCTAACTAGAAGGAAGCAGCCTGAGTGAGTTTGAGTGGAAAAGAGGAGGAGGGAGAAGAGACAGGTTTTACAGCAGATTCCTTTCTGCCTAGGGTGCTCCAAAGGGTAGTGACAGGATTCCTTGCAGGCCGTGGACATTTGCCAAGCAGATGAGAGGATATGCCATGGGGTGGCAGGGAGGCTCAGGAAGGGAAGAGCAGGGCTCAGCAATGTTACCTACTATCTTCTGCCTTCAGTCTTGCCTGAGCTAGCTCATACTTACCCTGCTCCATGCACAGCTGCCTTATACTTAAAAGGTACATAAGCCACATGAGCTAACAGACCTGACCAGAGCAAGAGAAATGGTCCCAGATCAGGCTTGTTTCACATTCTAAATTAACTTGCTCTAAATTTCCAAACCAAAGACCATTATCTCAACATCATAAACCTCATTTCCAATTAAGATGATCTATGCCTCTCTCAGAATTACACATTCAAATTAGCAAGTGTAGGAGCCAGAACACCGGGCTAGCAGAGACAAGCAGGAGCCTTTGAAACATTCAAGAAAATGCTGAGAAACACTGGGTTAGCAGAGACAAGCAGTGGTCTTTGAAGCATATTAACAATCTTTGAAACATATTAAAGAATAGACCCAGGACATTAAAGAGCAGATGTTGAGAGTTAGAAATTGAACAGCTGTGGAACTCCAGTGTGGGGGTTGGTCTCTGGAGGAGAGAGCATATGCTGGCCACTGTCAATAAATGGCAACTGCTGAGCTTGCTTGGGGCCTTTTCCCTGACACATAAGGGAGGCCACTCTCCTGCAAGCTTCGAACTTAAAATCCATGGTCTGGCCTGCTTCCTTGGTAACAGCATTGGCATTTGGCATAGTTGGCAGGATAGAGGACGTGGACCAAAGGGGAATATCACTCTGATTAATTGTACCCTTTGGCAATACAGCAGGAGGGAGTTACAGGGAGGAAAAAGGGACTATCCATCCAGACTGACCAAGGGACAACATAGCTTTTGGCCACCATAGGTACTACCAAGAGGACAACATCACTTAAAAGTGAGTAGGTTCACCTTACTGGAATTCCTGAAGGTGATGAGAATGATCTGAAAGGCACAGATGCTCTACTCCAAGAGATTTTAGAGGAAAACTTTCCAAACATGGCAAGAGATCCTGGAAATTCAGATGGCAGACAGTTTCAGAACCCCAGCACAACTCAATTCAAATAAAGCGTCCCCTAGACACATTGTAATTAACTTTGCTAAAGTTAACATGAAAGAGAAAATCCTGCAAGTAGCCAGACGTAAGAAAATTATAACCTACAAGGAGAAGAATATTAGAATGACTGTAGATCTTTCTGCTGAAACTTTTCAAGCCTTCAAGAGGATGATCATCAACCTTCAATCTCCTAAAACAAAACAACTTTCAGCTCAGGATTCTGTATTCAGCTACACTGAGTTTCATTTATGGTGGAGAAGTCAAATACTTTAATGACATTCACATGTGGAAGAAATTCGCCATAACTAAACAAGCTCTTCAAGATATTCTCAGAACCATCCTCCATTAATAACCACCACAATTCTCGACCAGCAAAGTCAACGCACTCAGAACTTTTTGAACAAAACCCAGCTTCCACAGTGGCAAAAGGATTAAAAACGTTCACTGGTCTTTCAAAAAATTTGACACCCAAAATATTACCAGGCTTATCAATACTCTCAATTAATGTGAATGGCTTAAATTGTCCACTAAAGAGGCATAGGTTGGCTGACTGGATACAAAAACTCAGGCCAGATATCTGCTGAATACAAGAATCTCATCTTATCTTAAAGGATAAATATAGACTCAGGGAGAAGGGATGGACAACTATAATCCAGGCAAATGGAAAACAGAAAAAAGTAGGGGGTGCAATTTTATTTGCAGATACATAGGCTTTACACCAACAAAGGTAAGGGAAGACAAGGATGGTCACTTCATATTTGTTAAGGGAAACACTCAACATGATGAAATGTCAATTATTAACATTTTTGCACCCAACCAAAATGCTCCTCAATTTATAAGCAAGACCCTAACAGACGAACAATTTGATATCTTCCAGCACCATAATAGTCAGAGATTTTAACACCCCTTTGGCAGTGTTGGATAGATCCTCGAAGAAGAAACCAAGCAAAGAAATTCTGGACTTAAACTTTACCATACAACAATTGAATTTAGTAGACATATACAGAACATTTCATCCTAACAAAATTGAAGACACATTCTTCTCATCAGTCCATTAAACATCCTCCAAAATTGATCACATCTTAGGTCACAAGGCTAACCTCAGCAAATTTAGAAGAATAGAAATTATTACTTCTATTTTCTCAGATCATTACAGAATAAAAGTTGAACTCATCAATAATTGGAATCTGCATACTCATACAAAGACATGGAAACTAAATAACCTTAGGCTGAAAGACAGTTGGGTCAAAGAGGAGATTAAGAAGGAAATTACAAAGTTTTTTGAACAGAATGATAATGAACATACAAATTATCAGACTACCTCTGGGATACTGCAAAGGCAGTCCTAAGAGGGAAATTTGTAACACTGCAAGCCTTCCTTAAGAGAAGGGAAAGAGAAGACGTCAACAACTGAATGGGACATCTCAAGCAACTGGAAAAGGAAGAACATTCCAATCCCAAACCCAGCAGAAGAAAAGAAATAACCAAAATTAGAGCTGAATTAAATGAAATTGAAAACAAAAGAATTATTCAAAAGATTGATGAATCAATAAGTTGGTTTTTTTGAAAAGTTTAACAAAATAGATAAACCCTTGGCTAGCCTAACTAGGAACAGATAATTAAAATCACTAATTTCATTAGTCAGATATGACAAAGGAGAAATAACAACAGACACCTCCGAAATTCAAAAAATTCTTAATGAATACTACAAAAAACTCTATTCTCAGAAATACGAAACTCTGAAAGAAACTGACCAATGCTTGGAAGCACACCACCTTCCTAGACTTACCCAGAAAGAATTAGAAATGTTGAACAGACCTATATCAAGTACTGAAATAACATCAACTATAGAAAATCTCCCAAAACAGAAGAGTCCAGGACCAGACAGCTTCACATCAGAATTCTACAAAACCTTTTTTTGTTCTTTTTTTTTTTTTTTTTGAGTTCCTCAAGCTGTCACTCTGGATAGAGTGCTGTGGCATAACAGCTCACAGCAACCTCCAATTCCTGGGCTCAAGTGAGTCTCCTGCCTCCACCTCCCAAGTAGCTGGGACCACAGGCGCCCGCCCACCACAACACCTGACCATTTTTTTGGTTGCAGCCATCAATTATTGTTTGGCGGGCCTGGGCTGGATTCGAACCCGCCAGCTCAGGTGTACGTGGCTGGCACCTTAGTCCCTTGAACCACAGGCACCAAGCCTACAAAACCTTTAAAGAGGAACTTGTACCTATACTACATAACCTTTTCCAAAGCATAGAAAAAGAAGGAATACTTCCCAACACATTCTATGAACCAAATATCACCCTGATCCCCAAACCAGGAAAAGACATAACAAGAAAAGAAAATTATAGACCACTATCTTTAATGAATATAGATGCAAAAATATTCAATAAGATCCTAGAAAAAAGAATCCAGTAATACATCAAACAAATCATACACCATGACCAAGCAGGTTTTATCCCAGGTTCTCAAGGATGATTCTATATACACAAATGTAAAAATAAAATACATCACATAAACAAAATAAAAAATGAAGACCATGTGATTCTCTCAATCAATGCAGAAAAAGCTTTTGATAATATCCAGCATCCGTTTCTGATCAGAACACTTAAGAAAGTAGGTATAGAAGGGACGTTTCTTAAACTGATAGAGGCCTTCTACAGCAAACCCACAGCCAATATAATATTGAATGGAGTTAAACTGAAATCATTTCCACTCAGATCAGGAACCAGGCAAGGTTGCCCACTGTCTCCACTGCTTTTTAACATTGTGATGTAAGTAATGGTAATGGTAAATAATTAAGGTAATGCAATCTGGAAATGAACCTTACACTGACTTTTTTTTTTTTTTGTAGAGACAGAGTCTCACTCTATCGCCCTTGTAGAGTGCTGTGGAGTCACAGCTCACAGCAACCTCCAGCTCTTGGGCTTAAGCGATTCTCTTGCCTCAGCCTCCCAAGTAGCTGGGACCACAAGCGCCTGCCACAGCACCCGACTAATTTTTGATGCAGTTCAGCCGGGGTCAGGTTTGAACCCGCAGCCCTTGGTATATGGGGCCGGCACCCTACTCGCTAAGCCACAGGTGCCGCCCTTTACACTGACTTTTTAACTTGATTGAAAACATCAGTAGAGGCTTGGCATCTGTGGCTCAAGCGGCTAAGGCGCCAACCATGTACTCCTGAGCTGGCAGGTTCTAATCCAGCCTGGGTCAGCCAAACAACAATGACAGCTACAACCAAAAAATGGTCGGGCATTGTGGCAAGCGCCTGTAGTCCCAGCTACTTGGGAGGAGGAGGCAGGAGACTCACTTGAGCTCAGGAATTGGAGGTTGCTGTGAGCTGTGATGCCACAGCACTCTATCCAGGGTGACAGCTTGAGGCTCTGTCTCAAAAAAAAAAAAAATCAGTAGACAAAGCCAGAACTTAGAAATATGCTTTTTCAACCCCGAGAATTTGAGAATGCTAACTTTTAGTGTCCAAAGGTTTTGCATCCTTTGGGAGCACAAAATGCTCCTCTAGAGGAATATATATTAGCATGCTCTGATGTGGGAACTGAACCCTACAAGGTTCTTGCTGCCACCCTAAAAGACATGTTCAAATCAAACTTTGTTACAAGCCACAATTGTGGGAAGCCAGGCCATATAAGAAAAGAGTGCTGGAAAAACAATAGCAATCAGAATACCAATGGGAAGGGTAATCTCAATAATCAAAAGAGACAAGAAAAATGCAATCCCCCAGGGGTATGCCCCAGGTGTAAAAAATGGTTCCATTGGGCTAATGAGTGCTACTCCCAATTTGATAAGAATGGAACACCTTTACAGCAGGGAAATTAACAGTGGGCCCAAATTGGGGCCAACAGACAAAAAATACAATACGGGGATGGGGATTTACCCACTCACCAGCAACTTCAGCCTATCCAATCTCTTTTACATGTCACCCCAGGAAGTGCCGCTTTAGATTTACCAGCATGTGATAATGTTCTTTTACTTCCCAACATGGAAGTAACTAGAAATTAAGAACAGGAATATGCGGTCCTATTCCCTCAGACTCTGTTGGTCTATTGATAAGAAAAACATCTTATCATCTCATGGGGTGCTGGTCAACACAAGTAAGTGACTTTATAGGAGAAATACAAATCATGATCTCAGTAAACCAACACACTCAAATTCTAGCCAGACAAAAGATTGCCCAGTTGTTGCTTCTACCTTGTATCAAACTACAAAATATTAATAAAAAACGTACCAATGATCTGGGCAGTACAAACAGTATTTTTTGACAAACATCTATTGATAAGACTAGGCCTCAACTAACACTCAACCTGAAGATATATTCTCATTAGAGCGCTGTTCACCCTTAATTTTTTGAATCTCAACAATGATGGAAATATGGCTGCTGAACATCACTGGACATCTCTTACCCAACCACCATCTTCCCAAGTGCAGCAACCTATTTTCTTTTTTTTTTTTTTTATTGCTGGGGATTCATTGAGGGTACAAGAAACCAGGTTACACTGATTGTATTTGCAAAGTCCCTCTTGCAATCGTGTTTTGCCCCCAAAAGGTGTGGCACACACCAAGACCCCACGCCCCTCGCTCCTTCCCTCTCTCTGCTCTTCCTTTCCCCACCCCTCCCTCATTCTTTCTCTCTCTGCTCTCTCCTCCCCTCACACCCACTGTGTCATTAATTGTCATTAATTGTCCTCATATCAAAATTGAGTACATGGGATTCATGCTTCTCCCATGTGAAGCTTTACTAAGAAAAATGTGTTCCACTTCCATCCAGGTTAATACAAAGGCTGTAAAGTCTCCATTTTTTTAATGGCTGAATAGTATTCCATAGTGTACATATACCACAGCTTGTTAATCCATTCCTGGGTTGGTGGACATTTAGGCTGTTTCCACATTTTGGCGATTGTAAATTGAGCTGCAATAAAAAGTCTAGTGCAAGTGTCCTTATGATAAAAGGATTTTTTTTCCTTCTGGGTAGATGCCCAGTAATGGGATTGCAGGATCAAATGGGAGGTCTAGCTTGAGTTCTTTGAGAGTTCTCCATACTTCCTTTCAAAAAGATTGTATCAGTTGGCAGTCCCACCAGCAGTGTAAAAGTGTTCCCTTCTCTCTACATCCACG
>CAUYRH010079907.1:0-45769 GCA_963574655.1 Perodicticus potto | reverse complement strand
CATTACTATGTGAGAACATTTTTGATCCGTGTTTAGAAGTTTTCTCCTGACCATTCAAATATATACCACTGGTGTGATCCTGCCCTTTATCCTCTCTCCCCCCTACCCTCTCCCTCCCCCAGCTATTTTTTTTGTTGCAGTTTGGCTGGGGCTGGGTTTGAACCCACCACCCTCAGTATATGGGGTCGGCGCCCTCCTCACTGAGCCACAGGTGCTGCCGTGAAATAAAAATCTTTTTAAAAATCTGGGTAGGTTATAGGTAAAAGGCCAAATATGTATGAATCTTTAAGGAAATGGGGTGAAAGCAGGCTGAGTGGAGACTAACCCAGAATTTCGTGGTATTCGTGTTCTCTCTCTTCTTGGACGGCAGTTTATGGCTCACAGAACACTATCTGAAACTTTGGACTTTACCTAAGATAACTCCGAGGAAACTTCAAGGATTTATGATCTTTTTGCTGTTTAAGTAGTAGAACAAAGAGGAAGACTTGAAGCCCTCTAATGATTAACTAGTATATTTACATTACCCAGGTTAAAAAAAAAAAGAAAGAAAGAACTTCATCTGTAGTACAGAGAATTAAATCAAGCACTTATCAGTAAGACTTATTATTCTGCTTTCATAACATATAAAGATGATAAGTAAAGCTGCTTATATGAGTATTTTAGCAATATTTCCTCATTCACTTTAAAAACCCTTTGGATGTTTATAGCAACGATACATATTTGTTCAAATAATTCACTCATTCTAATTTCAGCAAATTTCCCTTTTTTACCTTTTGCTCTTTGCAAAGCTAATATCCCAGGTCATTCTTAAAGATGAAAAAAATCACCTCTACTTAGTTTATGTTTAATATAGGTACTCAGAAGCCTCTTAAAATGTTTTTGTGCTTATTTTTCATTATATAAGGTCCATAGCACCCATTACATTCAACTTTTGTTTTAATCCTATGTAAGTTATACTTGGTTTTGAAAAACAAGTCTCGTCTAAATAAACACATATTCTATTTAATTTAAGACCTTTATAGACATTAATGGAGAATTTTGCTTTTCCTTCCTCCCTCTCACCTTCTCTTCCTTCCTTCCAAAATGCTTATTGAGCATCTGTTCTGGTCAGGATTTAGGAAAACCAATACTTTAATAGATAACATATGGTTAGTATCAAAGAGCTCACAATCTAGTAAGAAGAGCCGAAGAATGGGCAGAAAATTAAACCTCATCGCAGTATTAGAACAAAGAGGTACCAGCAATGCTTATGATGGGATACAAGACAGAAGCTCTTAATCAGATGGGGGAGACCTTTCTGAGCAGCCTCTTCCCCTCACTCAAAAGTTGGTTATCATTTTCACAAGATTGCCTCTTCTGCCCTGAATACACCTGAAATCTGATCGCTCCAATCAATTTCCAAATGCATCAGATGTAATGGAATCAAGCAAACCTTCTTTCTTATCACCTTCCGGTTCCTCTCTGCAATGTCCCCCCCCCGAGTCCAAAATAAGATGTTTGTGATAAATCCTCGAAGGAGGAGTGAAATTCTTTCTGTCCTCTGGCCCTCTCTGCATTAAATACAGAAAGCAGAAAGGGTTTAGAAAAGTGATGGGATGTGAGTGCTTCGCATATTATTTAGCTAAGTATTTGAATAGAAAGCCAGATCTCTTTCAAGCTGAGAAAGCTAATATAGTAACTTTTAATATTTCTGTAAAATTGTGTTCTCTGATGACATTTTTGTCTTTTAAAGTTGTGAGTGGCTAGAGATGCCTGAATTTTACATCAATCCGAAGTGATAAATAGCTCTCAAGCCAGAATCTGATAGTGCCATTCTCAACGACTGTCGTGGAAAAAGAATGCTTCCATTGTAACGCTGCAAGGGACCAGAGTAGAAGGCTGTCACAAGGGTCTTAGTGTCACCCTGTCTCCAAAACATGCTGAATATCATGGGCTCATGTCAGATTACTGTATAAGGCAGTACCAGCATCAATACACAAAACCATATTATGTAGACTAGATAAGAACTACCGACAAATATTAACACTGACACACGAGCTCTGAAACTATCAACCAGCTCAGTTTTCCAACCGTCAAATTTAGCAGTAGGATTTCTGAGATTTCCTTATGTGGGGGTTGTGTCGCCCGAATTCTTGATTATTATTTCATTCGGGCAAGAGAGATTTTAAATTTGTGAACATTAGAGGAAAAACATTATTTACGTGTAAATTATAAGCGCCCCACTGTACTTTATCATGTATTAAAATCACATCCCGCGGAAAGTTTTGCTAAAGCTGGACCTTAATCCAGGATATTTATGAAAGCGCCAGGCTGATCGCTCAACTCTCCTTTTGTGAAAGCCAACAATTTATGCAAAGAAAGAAGCCGTTGCTTGCACAAAGCCCTTAGTGTATTACCTGACTTGAATAAACTGTGGGTGAGAGTCTGGGTACAGCTTGGGTTTGTCAACAATAGTTGCACTAAATAAGGAAAGTCCCGAAGGCAGTTCTTTGACTAAACAGCAGATCACGCCTCTAATCTAGTTCAGATCAGGAGAGTTCTGTGGGGAACCTGTAACCAGCACCACCCAGGGCGAGTGGAGGAACAAGCTGACGAGTGTTTCCACGGAGTAAGGCACTGTTACAGGGGAAGAAGCAGACAGAAGGTGGAGCTTGACAGAGGCCAGCGTTCAGCAGAAGACACATTGCTCCATCACAGAGCCGGGCTGCCTTCATCTCCCTGACATCACCTACACAGCAGCGGTGTGGGCTGCAGCAGGACATCCGTCCAGGGAGAGACCGTCCAGAACCTGCGGCCAACTGGCTGCCTGGGACCCCAAGCATTTGCTACATTTCTGCTTGGTCTTCCTCTTCCTCTGTGCCTTCCCCTTTGGTTTCTCAGGAATAACCACTTCTCATCCTTTATTGTTCTAATCAGATGCCACAAGTGCCAGAAAATACCTCTTGCAGCACTGAGATAAGCTAGTCGCCCTCGTGTTCCCATCACACCTTGTAGCAGGTACCACCCTCAGGGGGGGTGGACGCTGCTGACTTCTCCATATGGGGACATTGCTGTAGCAGTGCGTGCCTGACCCAGTCACGTCTTTTTTTTTTATTTTTTAGAGACAGAGTCTTACTTTGTCACCCTCGGTAGAGTGCCATGGCATCACAGCTCATAGCAACCTCCAGCTCTTGGGCTTAGGTGATTCTCTTACCTCAGCCTCCCAAGTAGCTAGGACCACAGGCGTCCAACACAACGCTCGGCTATTTCTTTATTGCAATTTGGCCGGGGTTGGGTTGAACCCTCTACCCTTGGTATATAGGGCCGGTGCCCTACTCACTGAGCCATAGGCGCTTCTTGAACATGTGTCTAGGCAAAAACTAGACAGTGCCCCCAGTCACTTCTTGAACATGTGTCTAGGCAAAAACTTTAAGGGGAAAGGAGAACGGTGACACCCAAGGGCGAGGAGAAATTGTTGGGTGAAGCAAGATGGGGTGCTTGCAGGATGGGGCGCAGCCTACTCTGAAATCACCACTGCAGATTTCAGCACCAATGGGAAAAGGCCAGGGCAAATGTCATCACTCTTGAACTGGAGAAGAGGAAAAGAGTGGATGCAGAACTAACTCTATCTCCTGGGCCAATAGAGGAGTTACGACAAAGTAAATCAATGGGGACAAGATTGATGTGCCTGAAATATGTGTGTGCGCGTACATAGGTGTGTGTGTGTATGTGTATACATACAGCACATATGTTGCTTTGTAAACAATTACACCAGACCTTGGCATGTTGCCCTCTGCCTTTGAGAGGAATTTTCTGGGCACGCCATGACTGGCACTAATTCAAATGAGATAATCCCAGCAGAATCGCTTCTCTCATCGTTTCCAAGCCCAGATAAGGTTCCAAGTTTTAAAGTAATGACTTCTGTCCTTCTCTCCAAGGTGATTAGGCCACACTACTAACTCAACCTTATCAAAAGTAAGATCCTGGAGAAGCTTGTTACTCACACTGTTGGTATGTTTTAATAGATTGAGAAGGACCCCAGTCAAGAAGATATGAGGGTGACTAATTTTTGTGCAAACATGATAAACTGGGTCACAGAAATCCAGCAAGAATGCCTGATGCCTCTAAAATCCTCTAAATCTAGTACCAGGAGACCAACTTCAAGATAGGTAGGCAAGAATGTGGTTCCTGATTTAAAAGAACATTATCTAGTCCGATTACTTGCGAAGTATTAGTCATATTTTTACCTATCACAGGTCAGAGGTTAGCAAACCTTTTTTTAGAAAGGACCAGATAGCAAATATTTTCAGCTTTGCCACTGGCCACACTTTGTCACAACTACTCAACTGTGCCATTGTAGTGGGAGGGCATTTATTGCTGATATGCAAACAAATTTGCATGTTTAAAAAAAGTGTTTTTTAATAAAACTATAGTAGTATAGGCTATGTTTTAAAAACTGTAGTAGTATAGGAAAAGGTTTCTAATTCTTTGGAGTTATTCTAGATTTTGTTTGTTTGTTTTCTTTCTTGTTTTTGAGACATAGTTTTACTGTTGACCCTGGCTGGAGTACTATGGCCTCAGCCTCGCTCACAGCAACCTTAAACTCCTGGGCTCGAGTGATCTTTCTGCCTCAGCCTCCTGAGTAGCTGGGACTATAGGAGCCTGTCAAGACACCTGGCTAACAGTTTCTAATTTTTGATAGAGACAGGGGTCTTGTTTTGCTTTGCCTGGTCTTGAACTCCTGAGCTTCAGCAATCCTCCAGCCATAACCTCTCTGGGGTTTTTAAAACTGTTGTGCACATAATATGTTAAGTGTGAAGGATTTTGTTCTGGGTTGGAATGTTTGCTCTGCCTCTGATTGGCTATGTGACACTGGGCTGGTCTCCCGACTTTCCCAGCCTTTATTTCCTTATCAATAATACAGGTTAACAATGGTACTTATTTCATCAGGTTGTTGTGAGGATAAAATAATAGTTGTCCCGCAGAGAGCATGGTCACTGCTTAATTGTGTTACCATTTACACCGTCCTCAAAAATGCCACATTCTTCACCAAGAAAGCCAACCACTGCCTCACCTCCCTGTGAACACTGAGTGATTTAAAACCTTACAGGGTGGTCTCAAATGATTCATTTTGGCTCCTTGGAAGTTTCATACCTGGATCAACCTCTTCAGGGTCTCACTGAATGATTACTTTTAAGAGTAAAAATTCAGGTAACTGCCTTTATGCAGGTCTCCATAGAAAAAGGAATTGCCACCTTTTTCTATCTCTCAAACCAATTTAATGTTGCCTTTTAATTCTACTTGTTTGTAAGTTTTGTATTCTCTTCCATCTCCTCCCAAGAACTCCCCAAAGGGCTCTTTTGTCTTTTGTTTTTCAATGATTGCCACGGTGCCTATCGTAGGGAACGCACTTGGTAAATGTCTTTTGAAGGAGAACAGGATCCTGGTAACAGGGTAGAATGGAGACCAAGAACCAATAAAAGATAAAAGTTCCTGCCTGTGCTTCCCAGTGTATTTCCTTAGGATCATGACTTTCCACCCCATGACCCTCCCAGACATACGGCTATGTTCAAAGCAAAGAATCATTTCCTCTGGATTCTTTCTTTCTTTCTTTATTTTGAGACAGAGCCTCAAGCTATCGCCCTGGGTAGAGTGCTGTGGCATCACAGCTCACAGCAACCCCAAACTCCTGGGCTCAAGCAATTCTGCTGCTTCAGCCTCCCAGGTAGCTGGGACTACAGGCGCCTGACACAACACCCGGCTATTTTTTGGTTGCAGCCGTCACTGTTGCCCGGGCTGGATTTGAACCCACCAGCTCAGGTGTATGTGGCTGGCGCCTTAGCTGTTTGAGCCACAGACGCCGAGCCTTTCTCTGTGTTCTTTTCGGTGATGGATAAAAATGAGTGGGAATGTCATTCTGTACACTCAGTCGGGGAGAAATGTAAGCATAAATGTAAGAAATGTAACTAAATTTTTCTGTAAACTCAATTAAAATTTCATTCCATGCCCTTATTTGGTGGAAGAGAGTTTACCCCAACTGATACCAGCTCCCCTTTCTCCCTCCAATGTTGTGTCTAAGGCATTGTGGGTTCTGAGGTTCAGACAGTCCGTGGACATCACCTGCCCAAGCTGCCTTCCCGAGAGACCATGGTCCCTCCTGGCCCTGGTCCCCAGACACACAGGTCTTTGTGCGCCTGGCACAGGTCCTTCCCACATCCATGTGCGCTTTTCCTGCTCTGACCCCTGCTCCTACTCAGAATTGAGTCTGTCCTCTCCCGTCCCTTCCCTGGACAGTAGACAAGAATGTCCTGGGTGATTTATGGAGCAAGGAAAAGGAATATATGGAAATGTGATGACAAAGACATACAAACAAAATTAGTTAATATTTCAGAATTACGGCTCAGCGCCAGCCACACACATGGAAATTGGGAGGTTCGAATCCAGCTTGGGCCTGACAACAACAATGACAACCACAACCGAAAAATAGCCCGGCATTGTGGCAGGCACCTGTAGTCAGCCTGCGTGACTCCTAGATTAAAAATAATAACAATAATAATAAACTGGGCCAAAGGGTAGATACATTGGGAAACAGATTGCATCTGCTATATGAAGCAAAAAAATGAAGAGACATATAAAAACTTGAAGCAGTTAGAACTGTCCAAATATAAAAGTAGCTACCTCAATGGCCAGTAGGTTACTGGCAGAAAATATTCAGCTGAGGTTTGATGCTTGCAGAAGAGATTTATGGGTAAAGGTTGAATTAAATTATCTGTAATATTTTCTCAAAAATGGAAGTTTGACAATTCTTTAGGAAGGGCTGTATGTGTGTGTGTGCATCTGTGTATATACACAGAGAGAAAGAAAAAGAAAAGATTTGTCCATGCGATTGTGGAGGCTTTATAAATCCAAAATCTGTTGGTTGGGCCAGCAGCCTGAAGACCCAGAGAAGAGTGGTTGTTGAAGTTCAAAGTCAGTCTGTGGGCCAAACTCCTCCTTGCCTGGAGGTGACAAGTCTTTTATCCATTTTGGTCCCCAACTGACTGCATGAGGCTACCCCACACTGTGGAGGGCTATCTCTAGACAAAGTAGACCAATTTAAATGTTAATCTTATCAGACAAATATGTTCATGGAAACATCTAGAATAATGTTTGGCCAAATATCTGGGTACCCCATGGCCCAGCCAAGTTGACACATAAAATTAACCGTCACGCTGTGGTTCTCCACAAAAACTCATTGCTGTTCCTACCTAGTTTTCTACATCCCGGAAACCAGGTAACATCAAGTGAGTCTGATTTTGAAAACAACATTGGGGATTCTAAGATAAAATGTGCTGAGTAATTACCAAGGTTTCCTATTTCCTTCTTTTCCACTCCTTCCCCCATTTTCTCTCCTTCTTGCTCTTCCCCTTCTCTCTCTTTTTTTGGGGGGCGACAAAGAGGCTAAAGATAGAAATAGAAGTTTCGAGAATAGCTTTGCAGTGTTACACGGTGGTACATTGCAACACTACTAAGCCTGAGGCAAATGTATTTAAAAGACAAGCCCATTTTTTGCGCATGGACTGTATAATAAATCAGCCCTTATAAATCTTAGAATTTTGATGTCTTTATGTATATTTCTCCTTTTAGGTAATTTTCAAGATGAAGCAGAGTTTAAAGTTTGCCTTCTAATTTCCTATGGGTAAAGTTTAAAAACTATTCACATATGATTATTTATATCATAGCTTTATGCAAAAGGAACTACTGGACCTCCAGTAACTGTGGCTGTTCTTTTCTGGGTCCATTTAACCAGCAGTGTTCCTGCTGGTTCAAATGTGAACAAGAAGCAGTGTTCTCTTTTCCACGTGGAAAGTCGCAGACCTCAAATGACAAGGGCAGAAAAAAGAGCATCTCTTGGAATGTCTGTGACAAGTTTCCATGACCAGCTTGCTTTGGTTATGGTCATATTTTAGACAGCCAGTGCATTTACTGATATGGCAAAAGATAATTCTTTAATTTCAAATCAAACTAAAAGTTCAATTGCTAATTGCTATATGAGTTTAATTATGGTTAAGTTACTAAAAAACAAACAACAACAAAAAAAACAAGTTCGACTTAACTTACCCCAAAACACTTTCAAAAATAAATTTTTATTCAAAATTATGAAAATCCAGAAACAATGTTTATCACTTGATGAACAGATAAAATTGTGGTTCATTGATATAAAGGAATATACTACTTAGCAACAGGTAGGACAAATCACTGCTCCTGGACAACCTGGATAAATCCCAAAAGTATTAAGCCATGTAAAAGAAGTGAAACTCAAAATAGTACATACTACATGATTCTACTTATACAACTTTCTGGAAAAACATAGGAACAGAAACCAGATCAGCAAGTGTCAAGACTAGGGAAGTCAGGAAGGGCTAACAACAAAGGGGGATGAGAGAAATATTTGGGGTGATGGAAAATTCTGGTAGTTTGTATGACTTTGTCATGATTCATAGACCTGTAACACCTAAAAAGGGCAAATTGACAGTATATGTATCTGAAGCATTCCTTTATAAAGGCGACCTCGGAAAAAAATAAGATATGATGATGGGAATGTCTGCAAGAGAGAAACAATGATTCTTGGAAAATGGATTCAGAGGAAAAAAGATGATGGTGATGAGAGCCACATGCTCCATTCAACCATGGATGGTGCTGAGCAAAGGGATGGAGAGACAGGACAGGAAGTTGCGGAGGGCAGAGGCTGTTGTCTGTGCAACCCTAAATAGTTCTTCAGAGATCTGCTAGTGCTTTAGTTCCTTGATCAAATCCTGTCCCTATCTATTTGAAGTCTGAAAACATAACCGGTCAATTTAAACCTTCTGGGTGCATGAAGGTTATGGAGGGTGATGGGTTGGAAGAGGGGCCTGTTCTGCTTCCAGCTGGTATCTGCACATGCTTGGTGAGTGCCCTAAATGGCCTTTAGCTAATCTGGTGTCCTTTCTGTTTCTAGACTGTGCTTCACAGTAGTATACCAGGAACACAAAAAAGACAATGGCATGAAGAACTAACAAAAAAGACAATGGCATGAAGAACTAACAAAAAGGGGACAAACGGTGCCAGAATAAGTTAGCCCTGTAGTTTCGGGGACAGTATTTCGCCAGCAAATGTGCCAGCAAATGTTTCATGTGGATTCACACCCAGGAGTTGTAAGCAGAAACAGCCTGCCTCCTAACTTCAGAAGGGGACGGGACTGAAGTAGGAGGCTTGCCAGGGGTGGGAAGAGAGAGTTGGAAGATAGAGAATCCAGGTCTTTATAGATGGGTGTGTGCATCTCTAATTGCATCCACTGGAGACCTGAATGGCTGAACTACCATGAGACTACACCATGTCATTTAAATAGCTCCTTTCCTAGTGCTGACTCTGCCCAGATTTTCTGGGATTTTAAACCTGTTTTGTCCTCTGCAAAACAGGAATGCTTGAATGCGTTCTGTTGAATGCATCTCCTACATGCTTGATCTGCATGCTCCCCACAGGGGAATGTGGTGAAGCCATTTGTACAGCCCTGACATACTGCTGACTTGCGTTGGAATGACAGTCTGCACTGGACTTCGAGATCAAGGAAAAATGCAAGGCATTGTGATCAACAGGCTTGTTTATCAGCTCACACTGGCATTGTGTAGAAGCCGTAGGTCTTTGCCTTTTCCAAGTGATTGTTCTTTTCTTCCCTCGCCTGAGACCACTCATTGCATTCGCCTGGGTGAATCAGGGAAGGCTCAGGGCTGGAAGCTGCAGGAGAGATGGGAAGATTATCTGAGCTGCCTCTGGAGAATAACCAGGGGTAGGGAAGCTGTGGCTTTTTAGGCCCTTAAGTGTGGCCTTTTGACTGAATCCAAATTTTACGGAACAAATAATTTTATTTTTATTAAGACATTTTTTCATCTTTTAAATTTAAATTTTATTTTTAAAATGAGTGTATTTAAAAAATCGAAGAATAGGGCAGAACCTGCGGCTCAAAGGAGTAGGGCACCGGCCCCATACGTCAGAGGTGGTGGGTTCAAACCCAACCCCGGCCAAAAACAAAAAAAAAACAAAATCAAAGAATAAGTTTCAATGAAATAATCTTCCCAGATTGACCAGCACAATGAAAACATTATTAGTAAGCCACACGACCTAAAGTGATGGCTACTATGCTCATGATTTTTTTCTAACTTTCCCTGCCTGACTGGTGCTGCTAACACACAAGGCTGGTTGGTGAGAGTTTATGGGTGTCAAGGATGCCAGGCTCATATCAGCTTTCGACACGGGTACAAACCATGTTTCTGTTTGAAGAGGAATTTGTGAGTAGTTGCAGAGCTTGACAGTACTTTTTTTTTTTTTTTGCAGTTTTTGACCAGGGCTGGATTTGAACCTGCCACCTCCGGTATATGGGGCCGGCGCCCTACTCCTTTGAGCCACAGGCAGTACTTTTAAATTCTATCTACTTAACAGCCCATCATATCAAAGAAGGCTAAGAGAACGCTGAAGTAAGAAAATAGATTTTTTAAATGAGGACTGGGAATTGCAATATTATCTTGTTTCTGCTAAATATAAGACTATTTGCTTATTTTTGTGATATTGCAATATCAACAGTAAAGAACGTCATTGTTCATCAGCATTATTATACTCAGAAGGACCACAAATATTTTAAATTAGAGACCAACACGGAAGATTGTGTTATGGAAATTAAAAGATGAAAAGCAAAAGCAAAGACAATTCTTTCAAGTAGCAATAAGACCTGGGAATAATGCTACTGAAGCAATTTATAAAGTAGCTTGCATACTTAGGAAAAAAGGAAGCCACTGAGTGATCAGAAATTGCGGACGAATGATTGTTGATCTTGTTGGAGACTTAGACGCAAATAATGTCTCAAAGTGCAAACAATTGCCTCTTTCAAGGAGGACCATGACAGATCGGTGGCATGATTAGCCTTCAACTTAACAGAAAAACTTCATGCAACTTCAAAACGAAAATATATATTATTCAATTGCTTTGAATGAATCAGTTGATACTACTGACTCGACACAGGTTTTATACTTAATTTGGGTCATAACAGAAGACTTTCTTCACTACAAAGACTTACTTGCCTTGGGCAGTCCTGCAAACAGAATGTGGGGAATAGATATCTTCAACAACATTCAAGATAAATATTGAACTGAATTTGGTAACTTAGTGAGAATATGTAAACGGTGCACCTTCCAGGACAGGAAAACATAAAGGGTTTATTGCACAGATTTTTTAAAAAGTATTAGCAGATCCAGATGCTTTCATTAATATCACTGTATCTTGTGTCAACAAAATCCCCATGTTAAAAATATTTTCGGTTCAGCACCTCTGGCTCAAGCAGCTAAGGCGCCAGCTACATACACCTGTGCTGGTAGGTTCGAATCCAGCCCGGGCCTGCCAAACAACAATGATGGCTGCAACCCCAAAAAATAGCTGGACATTGTGGTGGGCGCCTGTAGTCTCAGCTACTTGGAAGGCAGAGGCAGGAGAATTGCTTGAACCCAGGAGTTGGAGTTTGCTGTGAGCTGTGATGCCACGGCACTCTACCCAAGGTGACAGCTTGAGGCTCAGTTTCAAAAAAAAAAAAAAGAAAGAAAATTTGAACTGGCACTTTGCAGCAAATTGTAAGTATTGTAACTATGTTTATGCAAATGAAACACAGCATTGTCAGTTTTGTAACATGCTAAAGTTGATGATGAGGTTTTCAGTGTGGAATTGTGGTACCATTCTAAAGTGTGTTGGCTATCATAGGGACAAAATTTATCCCTGTGAGAACAGATAGTTAAATTTTACAAAGAACAGAATCAGCAGTGTGTATTATTGAAAGAAGATCTTTATAAGAACGCAGTATTTTTGTGTGATATCATGAAATCAAAATGACTCAAATATTTTTTTGCAAGGTAAAACTAAGTCTATACACGGTTTGTGTCCAAAAAAAAAAAAAAAAAAATCCAAGGATTTCAAAACAGCTATATTTTTTCAAAACACTTCTTCTTCAAAAAGAAATTTTGGATGAACATTGTCCCCAGTTAGCAAAGGTCACTGATGAGCAGGATGATACATGCAAATCATTTTTTTTTTTTTTTGAGACAGAGTCTCACTATGTTGCCTTCAGTAGAGTGCTATGGTGTCACAGCTCACAGCAGCCTCAAACTCTTGGGCTTAAACGATTCTTTTGCCTCAGCCTCCCATGTATCTGGGACTACAGGCACCCACCATAATGCCCATCTCTTTTTTGTTGCAGTTGTCATTTTGTTTAGTTGGCCTGGGCTGGTTTTGAACCTGCTAGTCTCGGTGTATGTGGCTGGCGCCATAACCACTGAGCTACAGGTGCTGAGCCTATGCAAATCATTTAAAGAATACACAGCTGTTATAAGCCTATTGACTTGAGAATACAATGAAAGTTTCACCGACTTTGAGAATCATGATATCATACTCAAATTAGCATTTCAGGCTCACCTAGTTGATAGCATCAAGGCACCTACAGAGCTGTAGATGGAATTGACTGAGCTCTCAGCAGATGGCGTTTTAAAGTTATTGATGCTAGGAAAGAGACAATACATATATGGAAAAATGCAGTAGAATACACATACCCTTGGCAACATGCCTGAAAAATGCTTTCTTACTTTTGAACCACTTGTTGTGAATCTATATTCTCCTACCTAACCCAAATCAAGACGCCCTTACGGTCACAAATGACTGATACCCATCTAGAGGATCAACTGAAATCGCAGACCTCCACGCTGCAACCAAATATTCAAATGCTTTCCAACAAAAAGCAGAACCAACTGAGTCATTCACAGGTTAGTTGACTTGAAAATTAACAAATAGTTTTTATATTTTGAAATTATTAAATACAAAGTAGTTAGATTTTTACAAAATAATGTACATTTTTAAAGACCTCTAATTGAAATGTCTTGAATGCAGCCCTATCTGCTTACAGCTAAATTAATGCAGACTTCCAACATGAAAGGTCCCCCATCCCTACCTAATACAAAGAAGTCAATTGGCGTGAACGAGACTGCTACTGTTATCTGCAAGTCTAGCTTCCAAGGAATGGTGTGCTTGTTCTGCCTCTCCCCTCCTATGGAACTTTTCCCATAACTTTGCTTTTAATCATGACTTTTCATCTGCACTACACCCTTTAGAGTAAAACAGTAAAAAATAATATATATATTCTTCGTAACAGCTAAAACTTACTTTTCGTGTTCACATTGTGCTAGATGCTTTCCAAGAATTACTTTATTTACCACTAATGACAGTCCCATAAGGACGATAATGTTACAACTCCCATTTTTCAGATAAGACCACAGACACTTAGAAAAATTAACATATGGGTGGCGCTTGTGGCTCAAAGGAGTAGGGCACTGGCCCCATATGCCAAAGATGGAGGGTTCAAATCCAGCCCCCGCCAAAAACTGCAAAGAAAAAAAAAAAGAAAGAAAGAAAAGTTAACACATTTGCTGAAAAGCATTTGGCTATGCAGAGGGCAGAGCTTATTACCTAAGCAAAGGGTCCCCAAAGCTAGAGGTAATGCCCACTAGGCAAAGACCACTCCATCTTTATAAAGTCAAACAATTTCTTTCAAAAGTGATCGGCATCTGTAAACATCACCTTTTATCTTTCAAATATGAAGGATACAGGATCAGGGGCTAAGAAATGCTGTGGAGAGGGCTGTGGCATCAGATGGGCCTAGATTCAAATCCAGGTTCAACAACGTAATGGTTGTGTGAACTTGGGTAAAGTTGTTTACTCTCCCTAACTCTATCACCTGTAAAACCGGAATAATAATGCTTATCTTGCAGAATTATTTTAGAGAGTAATTGTGCTGGTAGGTGTGGAATTAACTCAATCAATGGGACTTCTTCTCCAAAGAATAATTTCATTCCCCCAAAGTAAAGTTATTTGCTATTACCAGCCATTGTAAATTGACATTAAAAAAAAAAAAAAAAAAGGGCTGGGTGTGGGGGCTCACGCCTGTAATCCCAGCACTCTGGGAGGCCAAGGCAGGTAGATCACCTGAGCTCAGGGGTTTGAGACCAGCCTGAGCAAAGCAAGACCTTGTCTCTACTTAAAAATAGAAAAACTAGCTGGGTATAGTGGTGGGCGTCAATAGTCCCAGCTACTTGCAAGGCTGAGACAAGAGGATGGCTTAAACTCAAGAATTTGAAGTTGCTGTGAGCTATGATGCTAGGCACTCAACCCCAGGGTGACTGAGTGAAACTCTGTCTCTAAAAAAAAATAAATAAATAAAAAGCTACGGGACATACATCTAAAGCAGTCAGTGTTTTTCAAACTTTTTTTTTTTTTTTTTGAGACAGAGTCTTAGTTTGTCCCCCTCAGTAGAGGATAGAGTGCCGTGGTGTCACAGCTCACAGCAACCTCCAGCTCTTGGGCTTAGGCGATTCTCTTGCCTCAGCCTCCCAAGTAGCTGGGACTACAGGCCCTCACCACAACACCTGGTTATTTTTTGTTGCAGTTTGGCCAGGGCCGGGTTCGAACCCGCTACCCTCTATATATGGGGCCAGTGCCCTACTCACTGAGCCACAGGCGCCACCCCTGTTTTTTAACCTTTTAAAGGTTGTAGAATTTCTAAAATCCTGGTGTATACATGGGGTTGTTGCTGGATGTGAATGAGGGAATAAAATTGCTATTGCTTACTATTTGACTTCCATCTGTTCAACAAAGACTTTCTAGAATGAAGACATGAAGATTGATATTGGACAAACCTTCCCTCTCTTCATACACACTCCCCCCAATTCTGTCCCTATATAAAACCTCAATTCATCTGTTCATCTGAAGCTAGAATTCTAATACTGTCATATTAAGTACTATGGGCTAACCCATTGCGCGACTGGAGCTCTTGAACCTAGAATTCTATCTGCTTACAGGTGCTACATCTCATGAATGCCATAAGCGAAGTAGAAATCAGGTTTGGAGAACTTTGCAGAGAGCTGGATGGGTATACATTACGTATCATCAGGGAGCACTTAATTTTTAGTTCCATGCAATGTGGAATCTCTTCCCTAATATCTTGATTAATTATCTGAACTCACATCCTTAAATCTTACCACTGTTGGGAGCTCACTCATCATGTTACAGCCCCTCTCCTATTATTTAAACTTACTAAGCCCTCCTGTAACCTACACTTACCAGCTATAGCTTTCATATAAACAAAGTCCTGCTTCTCTATGTGTAGATGAAAATACGATCCCTCATAATTCCTCTTTTCCAGATCTCATCCAGCCTCTTACTCTTATTAATTGCATACACACTATTGGCGATGCCCCCATCCATCATCCCCACCCCCAACACTGCGATGAGGCTTAGAATGTATTAACTTATTTTGGTAACGCACCACATTGTTGTTGGGTTGACTACATGAGCTCCTGATGACAAACAATTCATAAGGAAAAGACGAGCCCCTGGTTCACAAGAGCAGCAATGTGAGTACAAGGTGCGTGGTGAGTTTGACGAAGACAGGGGACGCAGCCTCTGTCAGCACCCTGGAGATCAGAAACGCTGGTTGTGGCAGGATGAGCTCTTGAGACTGACATAATCTATAGAATCCAGAAGGCTAGTGGATTAGTTATCAATAAGCAATAACTGCCTCGGAACCCAGAAATGGCTCAGAGTGAACACAATGATTTATTTCCCCTCTTTCATACAAAGTTATCCTGAAATTCTTGGTCAAGGCAGCCGTGAAATCTGTAGATGGTCTATACCCTACATGGTCCTCATCCACCAGCTCGATCGTCCTCTTTCTGGTCACTCTGGGCATCCTTGTGGACACAGACAGCAATACAAGCGACCCAGGCAAAAACGAAACTCGGCAGGAGGAACTCGTGAGACTAAATATTTGTCTTGGCAAAGATTGACAGGGAAACCCTCAAAGACTCTAAAATGCAGCATATGGCCAAGCCTATGCTCTTAATCTACAGGTTAAGATGGAAACAAAAGGAGCATAAATCAGGATTCTGACCTCTGGGCTCTTATTGTTGAGGCGAGAGCAAGAGCGAGAGAGAGAGAGAGAGAGAGAGAGAGAGAGAGAGAGAGAAAGAGAGAGAGAGAGAGGGAAACACCTGTGAAATGGTTCAGAGCAATAGAAGGAGGCTTGGATGTAAACATTAAAAGGGACCAGTATCAACACTATAGGAGTTCAGAATGGATTAGATTAAGAAGAAAAGGACATGGGTGGGGGAGGACAGAAAGGAAGGGAGAAATAACCTCAGAGGAAGGGAGAAATAACCTCAGATGAACTTGAAGGAAGAATAGAATTAAATGAGAGGGTGTTTGTCAAAAAAGGGCTCAATGGGGAGAGCTGCTTCAAATTCCAAATACGGAGGAAAAATTCATTGGTGGGGTAAATGCGTTCAGTCAAAGATGACAGATGAAATTAAGGGGGAGAGGCATTGTCTAAGGTGCACTGAGCTTTGGGAAGAGAAAGAGAGATTTGAGGAAAACCTGCAGAAGTGGAGAGAGAATACAGCAGTTTCCCAGGACCCCTCAGGGAATTAGGATTACCGTTGCCGGTAGACAAGGACAGCGTTTGGAGCAAGTAATGGGTTACTCTGCAAAATAGTTAAAAACCTTATAGAGTCTCTTAAGCTTAAAAGATACAGAACATACATATACATTTTTTCCCAAAAGGTATGAATATGCACTCATAATTTACACACACTTGATGGGTTATGAAGAGAAACCAGGGGAGTATCTGCACCCTGACTAGTGTTAGCATCATGTAAGGCAACAATCGCTTTTCTTAAATTATCCCCGGGCATTGCTACCCAGTGACAAGTCCCAACGAAGCCATTCTTGAGTCTTCAATTGGGGATTCTGTGGAACACAGATTACATTTCTGAACAGAAAGGGTTTCTAATGGCCTACTTTCCAAAAGGCATTCACTTGATCCTTCAAAGTGTCCGGTTTTCGTTGAAGTAGTTTGTGTAGTAAATAAGAACTGATCTTACTTTCTCTATGAATCGCCTTGCAAATCCATCGCACTCTCTGATCCGTACAATTCTAGATGTTCTGCTGATACTAGAAAAGTCTTAAATAATAGAATTGGAGGTGAATGTTGAAAAGATTCTATTTTACTATAGCTTTGGTTAAAAATACGTATGCTATTTATAAATAGCTATTTTTATCATTGTTTTGGTATGTGGTGTCAGAGTTAGTTACTAGCCTTCCTTTCAACACCACAGAAAGTCTAAGAGCTGTTGCCATTTATCACTAATAACAACTTTCTGTGTCACCCCTGAGTCTCTATCTCACAAAAAAGCAGATCCTACCTATGTAAATGTACCAACATTTTGTGTAAAAAATATTTCAATTCCATCAGAATCTTGAAGCACAGTCTTTATCACGATTCCTTTCTTGTAATAGAGAAACAGAAACAAAAATCCTGGGCCCTTAATATTATATTTAACTGGTGAAACATTTAAATTTCTCACAAAAATGTAAACAGAAAACGTGAGGCTGGCAGTGAAACACACCCGGGCACCAAGACCAGTGTCTTTGGTCGGTGTCACTTAGGGGTTAAGGAAATGCCAAAACACTTCAGGAAAAGTACATTTATCTTATACCTGAAACAGTCCAAAGAAAGTTTGGCACAAGAGGCAACTGGATGAGGCATCGCCTAGCTGCGAGACCCTAGTTTCAGGTGAGTAATTGAACTTGACTGTCATTGGTGCAAAGTAACTGGTTTCTTAGCTGTATACCTCAAATTTCTCACCTTTAGGCTCAGAACAGTAAGAGAGCAGTGGTTAAGGGAATGGAACTCAGCAGAAAGCCTCCAGCTGGGCTGCTTTTGGAACTGTGAGGATATTGGAGCTCATGACTCAGAAAGGGCTTGATCTGTCAGAGAGGCTCATGGTCTCTGCGGCTCACCCTGCACTTGGCACAGATAATCAAGCATTGGCTGAAATAACCATTATGATAACATGGCGGAGAAGTTCTGCGTCTTTCCTACTGATTGCTCTTACAGTGCGATGGGAGACAGAACATTCACCTGGTGATGGCTCTGACATGGATTTTAATGTTCTAGAAATGATTATTCCAAAGTGGGAAAGACAGAGGCAACGTAGATAAAATTTAAGTGTTTTTCTTTTATTTCATCTTTCCCCCCTTTCTTTCTTTCCTTCAGTCTCTCTCTCTCCTTCCTCTCTTTCCTGTGTTTCCTTCTTTTCTTTGTTACTGTTGAGGAAGTTCCATAGACATCTTCCAGAATATCGTATAATACTTTCTTAAGACCTGGAAGGGACTTTAGCAGTTTTTTTTTTTTCTTCAAACCTTTCCATTTTACAGGCCAGCCATGCAGAACAGCCAAGAAATCTAAAATAAAAAAAGGCCTGGGTTTTAGTCTAAGTTCCTCCATCTACTAGGTTTGTGTTTCGGGCAAATAACAAAGTTTTGGAAGCCTGATTTTCTCGTCTGTGAAAATAAAATTCTAGCCAGGGGTGGGATTCAGCTCCCCTGACTCTTGGTCCGGAGCTCCTTGCATTTGCTCCAGTATTCTATTGACTCCTTCCTATTTGCCTGCATAATTCCCCCCCCCCAGGTGTCTTCCCTGGAGACCCCTAAACTCCCTGGCATTGTGACCCTTCCACCCTCATCTCTGTGATGCCAGAGGATAGCAACTCGTGTCCCGGGAAACAACACTGGAATTGAGTTCATCTGATCCTCCAAGGGAGTATTGAATTAAATGACAACAGACCAGATGCCATTTCCCATTCTCTGCCTCTTTCCCATGTCCCACCCTCCTAGTGGCCAACCCTGATCTTTGCCATCTGAGGTCTCATGTTCATGGATAGGGGAAGCCTCCTCAACTCCCTGCACTACGGAGGTCCCCTGCTCCATGACCTTACGGAGCACTGACCTTCAGAGCACCTGTCACAAAGAACTACGAGAGAAGTGTGGTCCTGTTTGTCTCTGCCTTTACCTCTCACCTTACATTCAGAAAGTCAGAAGCGTATCTCTCGGCCTCATCATTGCATCTGTGGGGCTTTGCTTAGAACCTGGCACAGGTGTTTGCAAAGGAATGGATTCCACTTTCTGATGAGTGCTATGCCAACACCAGCATTTAATGAGAGCATGGAATATGCCAGGTTCTGAACTAGAGGCTTTACATGACTTAGCTCATGTAACTTCCAAAACAACCCTTTGAGGAAGGAATTGCTAGCTGTGTTTTATAGAAAAGGAAACTGAAGCTCAAGAAAGCACTAGGAAAAAACATCCAACTTTTCAAAGTAGGCGGCAGTCATGACACCATCACTTAATTCCTTCCAAGAGTCCTGCTGAAATCACATTTAAGGGTCGACCTTACTCGGCAACTTAGCTATCTCAGTAGGGATATAATGATACATAGGAACTGATCACACCTTTGATATTTACCAAGGCTCTATTAGCTGCAGGACATTTCAATAAATATGAGGCATGGCCATTTGGAATAGGTCTGGGCTATGACTGACCCTAGGAAGTATGGGAGTTTTGATTTGTTTCTCTTTGTGCTTCTGCCTCCACCACACCCAAATATACCTCCTTGGAAACCAAGAACTGTGATCTCTGGCTCTCTTAAGGTACCGTCAAGCGCAGATTTAGCTGCATTACAGCCCCAAAGTTGTGAGTCTCTTCGTGACCTCTTACAATGCAATAGCATTGTGATGTCTGTTCTTTAACTGAATCACAAACAAAGCAACCCTATGCCCAATATGAAAAGTCACATTTATTTTCATTCTGGACTCTAGCTCTGTGGGATTTCGCACGTGAATGCTGCTGTCATCCCACTCAGACTCAGTCAGCTGAGTTAGAAGAGATTTTGTGTTTGTTTTATTTTTATTTTTTTAAAAGAGATTAGTGAATACATGTCTGTTTGCAAGTCAGTTCCATTTTGATCAAAATGTCGGCTCCATGCCCTGGCTAGGAGTCCTCTCTCCGTGAATCTGGTGACGCTGACCTAGGGGTGATAATATTAGCTAATGCAAGATTTATTTAAAGGAGAACCCCAGATAAAAACGCTCCAATTCCTTCATCTCACGAATGCACAGTTTTCTTTTCCTTTCAAGCTCTTGCTGCTACATCTTTTTGGACGCTGTTTTCTCATTCAAACAACCCCTACTAGGTGATCCTGTCTGCAAGAGCTGCAGGTGTCCGTCAGCCCTGCTGACAAAGCCTACTTGTTAATCAGCCCTATCACGTGTTTTTTTGACCCTCTTCCTATCCAGCTTTCTCCGCATTTCTCCCGGCCAACCACTACCACTACTTTGAAAAGAGAAGAAACTGAACAGCTAGTCAAAAGAGCTATTATCCTAAAGACTCCTTAATAAGGCCTGGGGCTTTCCAGCAAATCAGTCCAAGCTTATGCTCCCCTCCTCCTTTCTAGACATGCCACCCTCGTCCCCCACCCTCTCGCCCCCTCATTGGTCACTGCAAAGCCTGTTGACTCTGCGATGTTCTGTGGTCTCTGGACATTCCATTGAGTGTCCCTTTGGAAACCTCTCAACACCATTATTGCATATCTTCTCCATCACAGCTGGGTAAGAATAAAAATCCACACACAGCTAGCTCATCCTCTGACTAAACGGGGTCCAGCATTGGTCACACCCAGCAGTGCTATTAGGGCGTTTCACCATGGAATCTGGAAGACAAATACGTTGCTTTTCTCCAGGCTTCTGTGTTTGATTATTGACTTATCAGACACTGCAAGTCCTCCCCCCTCTCTTTCCTGAGATGCAAAAAGGAAATGTTAATTCTATGCACTTTGACTTGGGGAAAGGCAATTTGCTAATAAGAGCCAGTGTTTGCAGAAGGCTTCCAGCAGGCAGAGGTAGGTTATAGATAATCTGTGTCAGGTACATGCTGTGGGCCTGAAACTGAAGGAAGCGTGCCAAGTTTGCAACTCCTGGACATTAGTTTATTTGTCACTAATTTCACTCATCCACCCCTTGCAGAATCAGGCAATATCTATCTCCTGAATTCAGTCATGAACCTGCTCATACACCTGCGAGGAGGAAGCAAGTTCAAGTGTTATTTTGGTCTTACCAGGTGGTATATTACGGAGAGAGGAAATTGCCCTGCATTATTTGTACATTTTCTAAATGGTGTTTTCTCAATGCTGGTTATTAGTAAAATGCTCTTTAAGGTCAAAAGATTGTCTTAAAATCCTCTATGGGTATATTTACTATAGAAACTGTAAGGGGAGAGAGAAGTCCACCCCATTTCCAAGCTGAACAAGTGAACACATTTTCAACAGGTTTACAAAAGTCTACGACCAATGGCAAATGACATCTTCTCTTTAGATAAAGAGAAATCTCCTCGCCCCACCCCCTGCCACTCAACAGTCCTCAGGAAAGTTTGATTTGGAGCATTTCTTTACTCTTGTTAAGTAAAATACCATAAGAAACAGTTCATGTCAGGACATTTTCATGGCTGGATTTTGCCAAATGTAACCAGGTCTCAGAGGTAACGTTCCACACAGATAGAAGTCAACAAAAAACCCCAAGGTCAGAACAGGCTGCAGCCTACTGACCTAGTAAAACACACCGGTGGCTGCCCGGGGGAAGAGAAAGGAAAAAGCAAAGTTCAGGAATGGAACTGCTGAACTACAATAAAGTGCGTGACATTTTCTCATCCTAGGAATAGGTCTGGACTTTAGTGTACTGATGGAAAAATACTTGGTCTCTCTTTCTCTTTCTTTTGCTCATTTCATGAAATAAATATACACTAAGTCTACCATTTTTAGCCATTTTTAGGTGTACAGTTCATCAACATTAAGTATAATATGGTCACATTATTGTACAACCATCACACCACCCATCTTCAGAACTTTTCTCATCTTCCCAAGCTACAACGCTGTGTCTATTAAACACAAACGCTCATTCACGTTTCTCTCTGTGAATCGGACTACTCCAAATCCCTCATGTAGGTAGAATCATACAGTATTTATCCTTTGGTAAGTGACTTCTCTCACTTGCTATAATGTCCTCAAGGCTCATCCATGCAGTAGAATTTTCTTCCTTTTAAAGCATGAATAATATTCCATTTTGTCTCTTTTTATAAAAATATCACTGAGGTCAAATTTACATATGATCAAGTTCAACCATTTTAAGTGTACAAGTCAATAATTTTTAGTACATTTGTCAAGTTGTTCAACCATTCTCACTATCTAGTTTGAGAATGTTTTCATTATCTCAAGATCCCTCTTGCCTATTTACAGTTGATCTTCTTGTGTGTATCCTTATGATACCGGAATTTTGTCTGCAGTAGGTTCTTGTTCTTGGTGATTCGAAGAATAAATCTGTGGACCACAGACCAATGGTAAGACAGGATTTATTTACAGTAAAGAATACAAAAACACCAATGCTCCTGGCAGAGAGAGAAAACCCAAATGAGGGAGAAAAGCTCTCTCTCTCTAGGCTCTTTGTCCAGGGGTATATATAATTGCATGGGTTCCTTGTAGTTATATGAGGCAGGAAATGATTGGATACAGTCCCTGGGGCAAGGTGAATGAATGGGACACAGTTCATTCATGGAATTGAAGCCTAGGAAACTTACATGAAATTGACCTCAGTGTAGGAAATGTGGGCTCCCTGTTTAGTAGTGAGTGCAAGGGGAAGGAGACACCAAGGCCCTGGTGTCTCCCCAGCGGTTGTCCGGCCCATCTGTGGTTCATCCATGCCATAACATGCATTAGTATTTCACTGTTTTTTAGTACTGTGTAGTATTCCATTGTGTGTGTATTTCACATACTGTTTATTCATTAACCAATTGATGGATCTGTGAGTTGTTGCTACTTTTTGGCCATCATGCATGAAGGATGTGGTACGAACATTTGTGTGCAAGTCTTTGTGTGGACACACTTTCATTTCCTTTAAATAGATACCTAGGAGTGGGATTTCTGGATCATGTGACAAATTGACGTTTAACCTTTAAGGAAATTAAACTGTTTTCCAAAGTGGCTGTACCATTGGGAGGCTTTCTTTAGTGTAAGTGAACAGATCCTTTAAAGGGATCTGTTTTTTTCCTCTGGGACCCTTCCTAACATGAAGTATTTTGCTTCCTTCTGACTCTGACCTCAGCTCAGTTAGAAAACCAAGCAGTAGGAGACATGAATTAATTCCTCAAATATTTCTCATTTTCATAGGCTTACCTCATTTCTGAGTTCACAGTAAAACCAAACAACCTCAAAAGGTCAGAAGAACGGTGTTTTGAAACATCCTATGAGACCCAAGGGCCCCAGAGTCCCCTCTTGCAAGTGAAGGGTTAGACCTAGATGTCCCTAATGTTCCCTCCATCCCCTGACACATCTCTAGAAGTGTGTTTGGATCTAGAACAACCTCTTGATGGGCTTTGATCTATGTCTCACTTCACACTGCTTCAAGGTAGAGGTAGTTTCTCCTAACTGTAAAACCTGAGGAAGAGGGAGCTGGACGTGAAAGAGTGACCATTATTTTTGAAGACAGGTCAAAACTCCCACAGAGAGAATGAAGGGACATCCGACCTTCCAATTACAGGGCACCATCTTGTGTCACACCTGTAGTTCACATTAATGAACATGTCTCCCATACACCACATTTTTGTGAGTTGATCCCTTCCCTTCCCTTCCCTTCCCTTCCCTTCCCTCCCCTCCCCTCCCCTCCCCTCCCCTTCCTTTTCCTTTTTCCTTTCCTTTCCTTCTTTTTTTCCTTTCTTTTCTGAGGCAGGGTTTCTCTTTGTTGCCCAGTCTGGAGTGCAGTGGCCTGATCATTTTATGCTCACTGTAAGCTCAAATTCCTGGGCTCGGGCAATCCTCCCACCTCAGTCTCCTGAGCAGTTGGGACAACAGGCATGTGCCACCAGACCTGGCTAATATTTTTTAGGGGTGGGGTCTTGCTATGTTGCCCATGCTGGTTTCTAACTCCTGGCCTCAAGTGAGTCACCTGCCTTGGTCTCCCAAAGTGCTAGGATTACTGGCATAAGCCACTGCATCTGGCTGAAAGTCAGCATTGAATTTCAACCATTAATGTAAACCACCAAAACAAGTTTAAGAAAAGCATCAAAGCAAACTAAACCCCATGCCCAAGCCTGTTTCCTTCATCTGCAGCAGATGTCTTGGTACCCCATTCACAATCCTCAGTGTTTACCATTTTCGTGCATACCAGCCCAATTTCCAATAGTCAGCAACCACTGCACTTTGCCCCGAGACTGTCTCTGTACCCCAGAGTAGCCCCTAAACAGTGCCCTTGCATCTCAGGTAGGAACCTTGCCACTCAGAATTTCCCAGAAGGTTAAGCTCCAGTTGCCCACAATGGCAACTTGCTTGACATCACACACTTATGTGGCTTCTTTCCTTCTCCTTGTTTGTCTCACTTCCCCTCTGTCATACTGGTGTTTCCTAAAATCTCCTCCCAAATGAACTGCAGATGCTTCTTGACTTTTGGTGGGGTGACAGCCCAGCAAACCCATTGTAAGTGAAAATATTGCAAGTTAAAAATACATTTAACACACCTAAACTACATTTCTAAACATATAAGCATCATAGCTTGGCCTAGCCTACCTTAAATGTTCTTAGATCACTTACACAAGCCTATAGTTGGGCAGAATCACCCAGCACAAAGCCTATTTATAATAAAATGTTGACTATCTCATGTAATTTATTGAGTACTGTACTGCAAATGAAAATCAGAATGGTTTCACACCATCATAAAGTGGAAAGATCCTAAGTTGAAACATCAGAAGTCGGGGACTGTACATGCTCACCCTGGAATCCTTATGTCAGCACCTGCTTCTGGGGAAAACCAAAGTAAGACATCCTGCAGTCTCCATCCATTTTATTAAATTTTTTTCTCTTCCACATTCTCTTTAGTAAAGTCTCACAGGAAAGGTAAAGCAAGTATCTAATGTATTCAATCCCAGTGTGAACCCAGTAGATGAATTAATACACAGCCATGCAAGAGAAAAACTCAATTTAATTCAAGTTGGGGAGAAGGGGAGGGGGAGAGGAGAAGCAGGAGGGGGACTGGTGTGTTCCCACCTAATGGGCACAGTGTAAGGGTATATGGCACACCTCCTGGGTGAGGGGCAAAACTACGACCTTACCTAATAAATGCATTGTAACCTAATCATTTGTATCCTTATATTAATCTGAAATTTTAAAAAATTTTAAAAATACATTTTTTTCTCAGCCTTATTTAAAGCTCATTCTGAAAGTGAACACAAAGTTGGGGTAGTTTCTCTGTCCAAACGATGTGTTTTGATACAAGGCACACCCACGCTTTAAAAACCTTTTTGTGATTCTAAGGAACTTTCCCAGTTCTTCAGTAGACTGGAATTTATTGCATTAGATATTTGTCCTGGTATCTAATTCATAACGAGGTCTTGGCAGACTTTCACTTGGTAAATGTATTTTCTGATAAGTGATATGAGTAGGACCGTATTTTAAATATATTAGAGGAATTTAGAACTCCAACTAATTCTCTTTTGAATCCTTTTATAAAGCAAGCCCCTATTGCTATTTTTTAATTAAAAATGTGATTGACATGTAATATTATAATTGTACATATGTATGGAGCACAGGGTGATATTTCCATACGGGTATACAATGTGTAATGATCAGTCAGGGTAATTAACAAATCCATCACCTCAAATATTTACTATTTCTTTGTGTTGGAAATATTCAAATTATTCTCTTCTAGCTATTTTTTTTTTCCGCAGTTTTTGGCCGGGGCTGGGTTTGAACCCACTACCTCTGGCATATGGGGCTGGCGCCCTACTCCTTTGAGCCACAGGTGCTGCCCTCTTCTAACTATTTGAAAATTTACAATAAATTATTGCTAACTACTCATCCTACAGTTCTAGAACACTAGAACTTATTCTTCCTATCTGGCTGTAATTTTGCATCTGCTAAGCAACCTCTCCCTATCCCCCACCTTTCCAACCTCTAATAACCACAATTTTACTCTCTACTTCTATGAGCTCAACTTTAATTTTTTTTTTTTAATTTTAGACTTGGGGTCTTGCTATGTTGGCCAGGCTGGAGTGCAATGGCTATTCACAGGCTTGATCATAGCACACTGCTGGGCTTCTGGGCTCAAGTGATCCTCCTGCCTCAGTCTCTATAGGCATGTGCCACCTTACTGGCCTAACTTTCTTAGCTTGAAAGAGAACATTTAGTATTTTTCTTCCTGTGCCTGACTTATTTCACTTAATGTCATGTCCTCAGGCTCATCCATGTTGCTGTCTATGACAGGATTTCCTTCTTTTCATGGCTGAATAGTATTCCATTGTGTATATATACCACATTTTTAAAAATCCATTCATCTGTTGATGGACACTTAGGTTAATTCCATATTTTGGCTACTGTGAATAGTGCTGCAGTCACCATGGGGGTGCAGATATCTTTCTCATACAGCGATTTCCTTGCCTTTGGGTAAATACCCTTAAAAATGCTATTTCTATCAGTGCCATTTCGCCTATTACCAAAGACTGAATACAAAATGATCTGGAATATAATATTGATGGTATTACAGCCTAGAGAAAAAATAGTTTTATCCCCAAATATCATCTCAGGACTACCAATAGTAGTCCTTTTTCTGAAAAAAAAACTATTTCTTTTTCTGTCATTAATTTATTGAGGAATTTTGGATAAATCACTCTGACTCTACATTCTTCAATATTTCCAATGTATTGAACAATAAATTAATATTTGAAGTTCTGTGAAGTGAAGAAGGAATGGGACTATGTTTATCTCCTAGAACTAAAATATTAGGACTTATTTCAGTGTAAAAACAACGTATATACAGAGAAAACTAGCAGAATTCAGAAAAGTAGAAGAAAGAGAAAAGCATTTATATTTCTACTGCATAAAAAATCCTTAGCATTATATTTTAGTTTCTTTTCTTCCAATCTTCTTAATATGTACGAGTTTCGTATTTTTCATTATTCTCAAGAAATAAGCATATTCTATGTTACCTCTTGTTGGACATTTTCATCTTAACAGCAACATGAAATGCCCAGTAGATATACTGTAATTTATCGAGTTCCTTATGTTCAGATTCTTCCCCCTACCTTTGCTATTATAAATACTATCTAGTGGCATTAGTTTGGGTTGCAGTGTGTTTTCCACTCTTCTTTCCCAACAAGTGTTAATCCTCATTCATATCATGTTCTGTAGATAATGGGTTTCTATCCCTGTCTTCCACACATATTGATTTCCTTCTCTGTGCCAGGCACCTTGAGGGAGCCAAAGATGACTAAGACACAGCACCTATCTGTAACAAGCGGAGAATCTGGAAAGGGAACATAGACCTGCAATCCACAAACAACAGCAACCTCGTAAGAGAGCTCTACACAGGGAATTACAAAAGCGCAGAGGAGCAAGTCTCTGGCTGTAACTAAGGAAGAGTTTTAGAAGCATGAGTGAGAATTTTCCAGACAGCACAGGTAAAGGAAATAAAAATATAAGCCAGGCATGGCAGAGTCCCAGTTACTTGGGAGGCTAAGGTGGGAGGATCAATTGAGTTGGAGTTTAGCCTAAGCCTAGGGTTCCCAACTCCCAGGCCACAGACTGGTACAGGTCCGTGGCCTGTTAGGACCAGGCTACATAGCAGGAAGTGAGGGCAGGTGAGCCAGCAAAGCTCCATGTGTATTTACAGGCATTCCCCGTCACTTGCATCACCGCCTCAGCCCTGCCTCCTGTCAGATTGGCAGCATTAGATCCTCACTGAGCGTGAACCCCACTGTGAACTGTGCCCTTGAGGGATCTAGGCTATGTGAGAATCGAATGCCTGATGATCTGAAGTGGAGCTCAGGGGGTGATGCTGGTGCTGGGGAGTGGATGCAAACACAGGATGGGACCGTCCAGTTGCAGGAAAGCAAACTCAGAGCTCCCACTGATTCTGCATTATAGGGAGTTGTATAATTATTATGTATTACAACATAATAATAATAGGAACAGGCTCTCTGGTCCTCCCATTCGTCAGACAGCCGCTTCTTCTAGTGCAGCGCCAGCCGCAACCCTGAGGCACCATGGTGAAAGCGAAGGTCGGAATAAACAGATTTGGTCGTATTGGGCGCCTGGTCGTCAGGGCTGCTTTTAACTCTGGCAAAGTGGATATTGTGGCCATCAATGATCCCTTCATTGACCTCAACTACATGGTCTACATATTCCAGTATGATTCCACCCATGGCAAATTCTATGGCACGGTCAAGGCTGAGAACGGGAAGCTTGTCATCAATGGAAATCCCATAACCATCTTCCAGGAGCGAGATCCCTCCAAAATCAAATGGGGTGAGGCAGGCGCTGAGTATGTTGTGGAGTCCACGGGCTTTTTCACCACCATGGAGAAGGCTGGGGCTCACCTACAGGGGGGTGCCAAAAGGGTCATCATCTCTGCCCCTTATGCTGATGCCCCCATATTTGTGATGGGTGTGAACTACGAAAAGTATGAAAACAGCCTCAGCATTGTCAGCAATGCCTCCTGCACCACCAACTGCTTAGCCCCCTTGGCTAAGGTCATCCATGACAACTTCGGCATTGTGGAGGGACTCATGACCACAGTCCATGCCGTCACTGCCACCCAGAAGACTGTGGATGGCCCCTCTGGGAAGTTGTGGCGTGATGGTCACGGGGCTTTCCAGAACATCATCCCTGCCTCAACTGGTGCAGCCAAGGCTGTGGGCAAGGTTACCCCTGAGCTGAATGGGAAGCTTACTGGCATGGCCTTCCATGTCCCCACTGCCAACGTGTTGGTCATGGATCTCACCTGCCATCTGGAGAAGGCTGCCAAATACAATGATATCAAGAAGGTGGTGAAGCAGGCATCAGAGGGCCCCCTCAAGGGCATCCTGGGTTATACCGAGCACCGGGTTGTCTCCTCTGACTTCAACAGTGACCCCCATTCTTCCATCTTTGATGCTGGGGCTGGCATTGCCATCAGTGATCACTTTGTCAAACTCATTGCCTGGTATGATAATGAATTTGGCTACAGCAACAGGGTGGTGGATCTTACGGCCCACATGGCCTCCAAGGAGTAAGAATCCCCAGACCACCAGCCCCAGCCAGAGCACAAGAGGAAGAGAAAGGCCCTTAGCTGTTGGGGTGCCCCTACCTACTCAGTCCCCCACCTCACTGAGAATCTCCTCTCAACACAGTTTCCACACCAGACCCCCTAAAGAATGGGAGGGGCTTAGGGAGCCCCACCTTGTCATGTGACATCAATAAAGTTCCCTGAATTCAAAAATAAAATAAAATAAAATAAAAAAGAATCATGATTAAGCATTTCACACTACTGAAAACTAAAGATAAAGAGACAATTTTGTACCAGGAAAAAAGGACATTACAAAAAGGATAAGAATGATTAGAATGAGTATACGCTTATTATCTTTGGGGGCCATAGGCAGTGCAGTGAAATGAAATCTTTAAAGTGCTTAAAGGCTATATATATATATATATGTGTGTATATGTTTATTTAAATATACATGTATGTTTATATGTATATTTTCTATGTAAATATATGTTTATAGATGTATACTTATATATAAATATAAATGCTTATATATTTTTATATATATTTTTCTTGAATCCTTTATCAAATGAAAATATCCTTTAAGAATGAAAGTAAAATAAAGATATTACAAAGAAATTTCTTTATAATACATATGACTATTAAAAGCATCATTGTTTAACAGAAATATGCAAACAACACAAGTAATTTAAAATTTTCTAATAGCCACATCCAAAAAAAAATTCAAAAAGGCTAATTTTAGGGTGGTGCCTGTGGCTTAGTCAGTAAGGTGCCAGCCCCATATACTGAGGGTGGTGGGTTCAAAACCGGCCCCAGCCAAACTGCAACAAAAAAATAGCTGGGTGTTGTGGCCAGCGCCTGTAGTCCCAGCTACTTGGGAGGCTGAAGCAAGAGACTCGCCTAAGCCCAAGAGCTGGAGGTTGCTATGAGATGTGTGAGGCCACGGCACTCTACCAAGGGCAACAAAGTGAGATTCTGTCTGTACAAAAAAAAAAAAAGAAAAAAAGGCTAATTTTAACATATGTAAAATATATACAACACATAAATATACTTTCTATGTATCATCAATAAATTATTAAATTTAATACTTATATATAAATATAAATGCTTATATATTTATATATATATTAAATTAAATACATAATTATTATATATCATCAATAAATTATTAATTAGGGGCGGTGCCTCTGGCTCAGTGAGTAGGGTGCCGGCCCCAGATACAGCGGGTGGCAGGTTCAAACCCGGCCCCAGCCAAACTGCAACAAAAAAATAGCTGGGTTTTGTGATGGGTGCCTGTAATCTCAGCTGGTCAGGAGGCTGAGGCAAGAGAATCGCCTAAGCTCAGGAGTCGGAGGTTGCTGTGAGCAGTGATGTCACAGCACTCTACCGAGGGTGACAAAGTGAGACTCTGTCTCAAAAAAAAAAAAAAAAAAAATATTAATTAGATGTTTTATGTTCTTTTTTATACTAAGTCTTGTAAATTCAGCATATATTTTACATATATATTTGTGTGTATACCTATACATATATATAACATCTCAATGAAAAATGAACACATTTCAAGTGCTCAAAAGCCATTGCGTACTGAACAGTGTGGTTTAAAGCAAAAGTTATGAAATTGCCTTGTAGGATTTATAACATGTATAAATGTTATATATATATATATGTATATGACAACTAACAACAAAGGCAAGAAGTTTTGCAAGGTTTCCACATTTTATGTGAAATTATAAAATATTAATTTTAAGCATACTGTGAAAAAATAAGAATATATATTATAATCCTTAGAGCAACCATTAAAAGCAATTAATGCAAAGAAGTATAGTTAAAAAGACAGCAAATAAATTAAAATAAAACTCTAAAAAATATTTTAAGAATTCAGAAGATGACAAGAAGGGAGAAACAGCAAAACAAAAACCAGAGGAGATAAATAGAAAACAAATGATAATATGTTAGATCTAAATACAGACAAATAATTACATTAAATGTAAATGGACTGGACATTCTAATTAGAAGGCAGAGATTAACATAATCAATAAAAAAGCAAGACCCAATTATATGCTGTCTAGAATAGACAAACTTTAAATATAAGGACAAAAGATAAGTAGAAATTGAACTTATCATGGGAAAAATATATCATGTGAACAGTAAGCATGAGAAAGCTGAAGTGGCTACATAAATATCAGATAAAATAGATTTATAAGACATTAAGTATTACCACAGATAAAGAGAAGCACCTCATAAAATAAAATCAATTCAAAAGATGACTGAACAATCACAAATATATATGTGCACCTAATAACAGAGCCTTAAAATACAGGAAACAGAAATGGAAAGAATTAAAGGGAGAACTGGCTTATTCCACAATCAATACAAGAAAATTTAACACATTCTTTGTAGCAATTGTTATAACTAGATACCAAAAACATCAACAAAAACAGAGGATTCAAACAACATTACCATTTTGATAGTCAATATTTACAAAACATTACACTACCAGCTAAGGCAGGATGCACATTGTGTTCAACTGCATGTGGTATACTGACCAAGAGAGAGCATATTCCGGGCCAGAAAGCCAAGATCAGAATGAAGATAAAAACCTGTCCTCACTGTTGTATTTTAACTGCCTCTTTTAAGAAACAAAACTAAACAAAAAAAACAAAGTAAAAGCAATTCTTCTTTCCCCAAAAAGGCGAGAGGTGATGCTTTAGATTACAAGTGCTAAACAAATTGTTCACACATTGCCAAACAAAAATTAATAAACATAGTCACCTTTTGTAATTGTAGAAAACACAAAGTAAAGGTAATTGAGAGTGTGAGTATTAAAGTATTCAAGGCAGTTTGTGAAAAATCTTAGGATTTATTTAAATCTACACTTAGGGTTTTAATTATGATTATTCAAACACTTTATTTTATTATGCTTAGGTTATCTCCTTTTTGAGACCAGTGTTTTAGCATTCCTATTAATTTGATTTCAAGGCAGAAACACTGACGTCCTTAAGGAAAAGAGAAAGCTCAGACTCAATTCCCATAGCAACTCTAAATCTATCACACTATATTTGTATTTAGGAGTTTGATTTAAATATATGAATGTATGTGAATTTGCAATGTGTCTAAGATGTAGTTGCTATAGAAACCATAACTTTGAATCTCCTTTTAAATTTAGTAAGTGCTCACACATAAAAACTGATCCCCCTAGACAGCTATCTGGAGTTGCAGATATGGCTCTTAGAACGAATTTATAAACATCATGATTCACAATGACTTATGTACTTAATAGATATGTAACATTATGCAAATGTGTATTTTAATAAATGCCTCCTGGTTGTTAGGTCAAAACCAATTCAGGATGCATCTCCTTAGAATACAAAACTTCCAAGCAGCTATCCAACCTTATGTGACAAAGTCTCTGCTTATGCCAAAGTTCGTTACAGTATAGGTAAGTTACCCAACTACACAAAGAAATCAAACTACTCTTCAGCTTCTCTGAATCCATAGAAGAAAAGCTTTTATCTGTATTGAAATGGCAGAAAAATCTAGCATGCTCTCAAAAAAACAGACTACACCAAGGATGTGGAGTGTATCCATTTTATACATAAGCAAACAATCTCTGGCACACGGCTTTGTATTAGTATGATGTGAAAGCAAACTTTTTTTCTTACTAACGTGGACAGAGTCCTCTTTTAAATACTGTCCTGGGGATAATCCATTTCATGATCACTCTCTCCTTCCATCATACAAAATATTTTGGAGCAGTCACTTACAATTTTTACTGTGCAATAGAGAAGACATACAAGTTAATTTTAATATTAGCCTAAGGAAATATTTGGGGAGAGAGAAATTCACTGCAAAATGAATGGAGTATTCCAAAGTCAAAAAATGAAGAAGTAATTGAGGACCATCTCTTGTTTCCACTAATGCCAATAATTAAGAAATGACTAAGGCTTAGAGATGGGAACAGAAATTACTACCAATTGTTACTGACCTAGCACCACTGTAAGATAAACGTGACAGAAATAATGTGAATTCCCCAGGGATCTGAACCTCACCAAGCACTTAAATTTGTCCCACATTTTAGATAGACAAAATCAGGCTGGTGTATAAAGAGAACTGCTTTGAGTGGCTTCAGACCAGAGGCCTGGAGACCAGTTTAGAGACTGCAAACATAGAATTCATGGGGGAAATGATGCAGAGTTGCTATTACAGCACAAACAGAGAAGTGTAACAGAATCCTAAGAATTATAAGCAACCAATGATGGTGTGGACAATTGCACGCTGAAGTTATACAGGCACTGAAGACTACTGAGAGGCATGGTGCTATCTGGTTCTGTAATAAAGATCCCAGACCAGTACTAGGCTCATATGTGAGGTTTTGCTAAATTTTTTGGCTCTTCTCTTACTGATATTTATACTTTCTATTGGTGCCTGTGTACTCTTTGCCCTAAAGAGTTATGTGCTGAGAAGCCAAATCCCCACATTAAGAAAGAACAAATAGGCTCTGGATAAGTATCCTAGGTACTTTCTCGCAAATATAGAACAAAATGTATAAATTTTATAGCACAGATTTTACAACATCTCTTTTGACTCTTAGAAGACATTCTGGCTTACATTTTCTTGGCTGTATTCCCTATAATTGAATACATGACCTCTAGAAAAACGAGGTCTGAATGTATTTATAGGAGCCTTCCTCCTATCATGGCTTTTAACAATAATGTTCTATACATATGATATAAACCTTGCTATATTTTTTCTCCTAGTATATTTTTATTATCCCAAAATGCCCAGAAGTCAGAACATATTTTATTTAAAAGGGAATCACTGGTTTGATTTTTGAAAATATCCTTTCTCCCTGATGAAGATCAATGAGGGGGTATCAGGAACATGGTCTCAGGAATTACTGCCTATGGAACATTAAAAACCAAATTTATTATCTGTTGATTTTAATGTGTTTGTCACCTGAGAGGTTAAGCTCTGGAAAATATATATTTCTCTCTCAGGTTCACGGACATTGTAGCAAAATGGCAAGTTTCTCTGTGGTTTTTGTGAAAGACAGAGGAGGGAATTCCTGGCAAATGAGGCCAAAGCAGCATAATGCTGTGCTGTTGGTGTCAATGTCCAAAAAGAAAAAAGCACCAAAAGACTAAGCACACGTTATGATTGTGGAAGAAAAATATTCGGAGGTCTATCCAATTTCAATGTTAAAAACTTGGAAAAAATGGCAGTTGAGTTTCAAGACCAATCTGTACATCACTCACAGCTATAAAAAATGACATTAAGACGAGAAATACCAGACACCCTTGATTTTCTCACCTCCCTATCCTTGCACTCCACGTACCCCCAAATCCCAGACTCTGTAGAGGATATATCATCGTCCTTCCCCACTTCAGATCCTAGACTGATGAAAGTTGCTGGTGGAAGGTCAATTAGAACTGCCATAAATGTTTGCTTCCCAAACTCCTTGTAGCTTAAATTTTACCTAACCTCTTTCATCACTTCAGCTTCAGAAAAATAAATATCCCCTTTCCTTTCTAACCTTCTATGTCCTTGATCTCATTTTTTCTCTCTCCAGCTTTAGTATAAAGTTCCACCAACTCCCTTCTTCTTCCTATTTTCAATTATTCCTTCTCCAAGGACCTTTTCCCTGTCTTACAACCTGCTCATTTTGCCTTATTCTAAAAGCAAACAAAACTAGATCCATTAAGAATACCATCCTCTCACTTCCTTACACCTACAAAATGTTTTTATTTTTCTCATTTTTTTTTCCTGACAAATTTGTTAAAGGTTGAATGTACTCTTCTTGCCTCTAATCCACACTCCACATAC
This sequence comes from Perodicticus potto, assembly GCA_963574655.1. Lineage (NCBI taxonomy): Eukaryota > Metazoa > Chordata > Mammalia > Primates > Lorisidae > Perodicticus > Perodicticus potto. The sequence continues at coordinate 10,958 of CAUYRH010079907.1, read as the reverse complement.
CACAATCTAGGCTTAGGTACTCAGCAATTTAATGGACCAATTCTCTGAAGGACTATTAATCACTTCTTAGGAGTCAGGTTTCTTTGGCCTATTTTTCAGGCTTCACCCTATGTGGTATCTCCACAATTAATACTTGGCACTGCTGGTGACTCCTCTTTCTAGAAATTTCCTACTGTTTGTTCTCTGAGGCGGTGCTTCCCTGGGTTTCTTCCTGATGTCCATCTTTTTCTCAGCTTCCTCTTCCTTCTTCCCCCTTTCCAAGGAGGTGTGATTAGTCTTCTTTGTTCTACACAGACTCATCCATTCTATGACACCAAAGTTAGATTGTTACACTGCCTCCATTTCCTTACTCCAACTCATCCCTAAACCCGTTCCTGTTCTCACTGTCCCACAGAAGGGAGGAATCACTCAAGTTGAAAAATCCAGTGGATTCTTCCAGGCCACATTTTACTTGCCTTCTCAGTAGATTTAGGCACTGTTAACCATTGGCTCCCTTTTGCCTGCTTCCCTGACAGACCACTACCTCGTTTCTGTCGATCTTTCTTTTATCTTCCCTGCTTCCTATGCAAGCCCATCCTCTTCCACTCAACCGGTACGTGTCAGAGTTCTTCAAGGCACTTTCCTCTTATCATTTAGTATTCACTTCCAGTTTCCAAACTTGGATGTATGGAAGACTCACAAATGTTTCCCTCTAGCCTACATACACCCCTTTGAGCACCAGACACACATGGGCACCTCCTCATACACACAAAAATCGCCTATTTAGATCTATTCTTCAATGTTGCAAAGCAATCTCAAACTCAATGAGTTCATAATAAACTTATGATTTCTTCCCAAATCTTATTTTCTTCCAACTCTTCAATAATACTCTCAATTCTTCTATATGCTTGAGATAAGCCAAGAAGTCATGTCTGATATCTCCCTTTTACCTAGTATTCATCCATTACTGGTACTGAACATGAATAAGAAATGTGTATCATTTACAAAATTAAAATTACTGATTTAATAAGTACAAACACTGGGTTCCACATATGGGATGGAAACATGGTTTTTTAAGATTTCATTGTTTAACTGACCAGTACTTGACTGTTGTTTACAATAGTGACCCATTGTTACAAGAACACATTCTGCTTGGTAAACTTGGCTTTTTATAGCAGGGATGCTTATAACATATTTTAGAAAGATTTTTTAATAAGGAAAGTTTAAAAAGTTCTGAAGTTCCAGGTCATTATCCTCAATGACTTCATTTTTGGACAAAGCTAGATAAAGGGTCTACTGCTGAATATTATTACATTAAAACTGGCACTGCCTATAAAGGAGAAAGGATGTACAGTTCATGAATCTCCTATGGATGACTATAGATGGTGATCCGTATTTAACAGCAGAATTTAGTTGATATTCTGGTCTGTACTGCCAGCAATTAAGCAGTAACAATACTTCAGTCAAAACTTAAACAGATTATTTGAAATTTCTCAGGAAAACTAGAAGGGGGAAAAAAAAACTATCTCTGGAGTATTAACACCCACCTTCAGTGATAGAATGTGAATAAGCCTGCCTTTTCAATAGTTTAAATCAAGATTGTTAAATTAATGAGCAAATAGATCATAGGAAGATTAAATGTGGTTAAACAGAAAATAATAAAAACCATTCAAAGGCATTAAAATATTAACTGCTGGGAAGAATCAATCACACAGCAAAGCATAGGAGGGTCTAAGCTATCTTCTAAAATGAAAGTGACTTGGTGAGTTCACTGCGACAATACCTGCTGTGGGGGAGTTTGCATGGTGAGACTTTTTTGGCAGGTTGAAGATCTGTTCACCAGGGTCGGGGGGAGGAATTGCATCTTGCCCTTGTCGCGCCTCTACGGGATCATACTCTTTCCCGTCGTAGTTAGCATCATAGAATTTCTTAAACCACTGAATAAAATCCAGGTTGTCTTGGAAACGTCCTTTCACTAGCTTCTCCACTGGAATTACCTGCAATATAAAATCACTGTGTGAGTTATGAGCCTTATGTTGTGTTTAACACAACTGAAGCATTCCCTAAATATAACTATTTCCTATATGCCTGCAATCATGACCACTGACCTCTCCCCTAGCTGCTTACCGAGCTGTATTCTAGAATATAAATTTTTTTTAGAATGTAACTTTTCATTATATCAAAGAAGAACTGAATCAAGACATCACTGTTGGTTATCTTAAGGAATACCCCTAGCTGACCAGATGGGCTGGTCTCCTTCACTGTGTATTTTTGTTAAAGCATCTCCCCACAAAAACAGAGGTCTGGGATGTTGTACTGTTTTAAGATGAATAACTTTTCTTATTTTTTGGTAACACTTGGCCCAGTTGTGTTGGGATAAACTCTTATAAAGATTATAGCTACTAGAGAGCACAGAGGAATACGATTTAAATAAATGAAAATAGATACTAATTTAATGTTCACATGAAACAAAATGAGCTTTCCTGGAGCTTATTTATAATATATAGAGACAAATATGAAAATGACTAACCATGATATAGGGCCCAGTAATTCACGGGTTATCCAGAAACACAGCTCTGTGCCAGGGAGTAGAGAGGAAAAGAAATGGAGGCTGACTAAGGGGCTATCGGGAGCACTGAGGACGAAGAGGTGCACAGTAGTCACCCCAACTTCCAAGACATGAATCTCAGCCTTTCACAGGGTACGCTCTCCTGCCGCAACCTGAAGGGTCAAGCAATATTCCCTACAGGGGTTTTATAGGAACCTTCGGAATTAGGGCAAGGAAAAAATATGTTTCAACTGCTTCACTTTAACTCAGTGGGCCACTATGTTTTGAAGGGAGATGGAAAGGTACCTAACCTGTCCACAGTATAGCATTACTGGATTCTTACACTCTATGTCTTTGGGGGGAAACACTGGTTGAATGTGAACCACAAGAGAGTTAACAAAGCTAGGGTGTGAGTCTGACTGGGATGTGAGTGTGTGGGCATGTGAATCATTAAGCACACGACTTTGCTGTGGGAACAGAACCTGCATAAATTAAACTTTCAGCAAGGCTTTGCCACTTGAGGAGCTGTGTATCACTGATATCCTAAAATGTATCAATAGGGCCATTTCAAAAAATGTGGAAAGATCTTACATATCAATGACAACTTGAAAGAAAAAAATCAACTGAAGCTTATCAGGCCATCCATTAAATTAAATCATGAGAAATATGTTTTTACTCACCAATTTTTGTGTGTGTGTGTGTGTGTGTGTGTGCGCAGTTTTTGGTCGGGGCCAGGTTTGAACCCGTCATCTCCAGTATATGGGGCCGGGGCCCTATTCCTTTGAGCCACAGGCGCCACCTACAAATGTTTTTTATGTAGCTAAAAGAAAAACTAAATCAAGTACAGAACAAAACAAAGAGAAGCAAACTTTTGGCAAAGACCACATTTTCCATGAAGCCTCTTCTGGTCTAACAGAGGTCTCAGAGTTGGTACTTCTCTGCTCTCACTTCCCTCAGCTCCAGTGAAGTCCGCTCACAAGAAAGAATCCTGCAATATGTGCACTTCCGTGACTTTTCATTGTACGCTTTATTTACTTCCATGTCTTCTGAGTTTTAAGTTTTTACTTATGTTGCTACTGATCAATTGTTAGAAAGTGACTTCTTAGTAGCTTCTGAGAACATAGAGCCCTTTAATTAATATACAACTGTATTTTACCTATTGCTAGACACTACACAAGTAAAAATTAATAAATGGTTCTAGATCAGCGGTTCTCAACTTGTGGGTCATGACCCCTTTATAACAATGAAAATACACTGCGGCATTAGGAAGGTTGAGAACCACTGTTCTAGATGATGATGGTATATTAACTGTTAAAAGAGGCTTTTTATTTCTGTTGATTTAATTTTGTATTCTCTGTTGAAATGAAAATTTCAGGGGCATAAATTCAAATCTGAGGTGTCAAGCAAAGCTTTGTCCAGAACCTTCCTTCACATCATTAGGGTGTGACAGCCATGAATGAGGGTACTAAACACTGTCTCTCAGGACTTCTGATCAGATCACAGCACACTAAAGTTAGAGAGGCTAACGAGGGCCATCTAGGCCAGTCTCTTTCCATGGTGACATTCTTAACTGCTCACCCATTTTGTGTGTGTATACTTCTAGAGAGATATGGAGTCCACCAATCTGAGGCATAGCAACTTCCATCAATAAAACCATGAAAGGGTGTTTTTCTTTTCAATCTCAAAGTATGCATAGAAAAATGAATATCCTCCTATACGGCTCTTGTTTTGAACATACATGCAAAGAGATCACTGGAAATTAACCATAGCAAAGGACTTACAGTTGGAAAGAATTCAAGGCTTAAGGTGGTAAAGAGAATGTATGTTTTGAAATAAAAAGCCAAGAATTTCATTATTATTACTTGGTAATAATACCTTTATTTTGGAAGATATTAAGTGCAGCAACTTAAAATATAGGTTACCATATTTTTCTTTAACTTCTGCCTCTTATAACCCAACATTTTTTTTGTTTCCTAGCTTATTTATTACTACCATTTATGCAAAGAAAAGTTTTCCATTTCTCTCCTGCTGGTTTGTCTCTTTTCCTGAATTCAAAATTCATTTCTTTCCAGGCTTATTCATGCTAAGAGACATATCCTAAACAAGGAATACATTCTGCACGTTTAGTGCTATTCAAATATATATTTAAGAGACTCAGATGGTTTTAGCAATAGTCTCTTATTGAGGGGAAAAGAACTCTAGGCCTCACTCCATTTGTACACATATCACTCTAGGGCAAAATTATAATAATTCCAAGGAGGAATAAAAGGTAATTCTGGATTGTGAGAATCTGAGTGCACACCCTATGCTGGATATTTTCTCTCAGTTCAACTTTGTCACCATGAGTAAGGGGGCTTTAGTCCCATTTTATTATGGGTAAATCCAGTCTCAAAAAATCTAAATAACTTGCTCAAGTCATGAAGCTATTGTTGAAACCCATGCTGTATCTGCAGAACATGGAATTCTCCAAAAGAAAAAAAAAAATACACAAAGAACCACAGTGGCATCTGGTAAACATAAACATTCCTCATCTGCAATGCTAAAACAGAAGAACAACATTTGAACATCTGTGATGCCTGTTAAAAGAGTTTTTCATCCAATGGCTACAAATTTAGAAAATATCTTGAAATAAAAACCTTGTAGAAATATGGGAAGTTATGATTGATGCTTTAAGCTGTGTATAGACTCTGACCTACTACTGAGCTATTACTACTATATATTCCATCAATATATTTCTAGAGTTTTGGATTCCTGCACAAAAACAATTTTAAGGAAAGACAATGTATTTTATGGAGGTAAAAGTGAATCTCTTACCTTATCAACATTCATTCGCTTAAATGATGCTTGCAGAAGTTTAAAATTGTGAATATACTCATGTTCCAACTTTGCCTGAAATTTTACTTTCTTCAAACTAATGCAGCCTGGAAAGAGCATGTCCATGAACTGGCAATAGGCGGCTCCTGCAAAGAGAGAAGAAAAGTACTGGAGTCTCACTGTACCCAGATGTGATGGAGGATCGTTAAGCAGGAAAGGGATCATGCGTTTAGTTGCCGTCATAACTCAGATCAAAGCCCTCCTGGTCAGGTGTGTCCCTCTCATCATTGCACTTATACCTCCTTGTCTGGACCTCTAGTCCAGAGGGAAGGGACTGTGCCTCAACACCGCAGCTCCTGCCAATTCCCCATTCCTAACCACTGTGTACATGTTTTACCCTGCCCACACCATAGTGTCATCAGGTTCCATGACCAATGAACAGAACCTCATACTATTAACATAATGCCAAGGACACCAAGGTAAGAAAATTTTTAATTTCTTCCAAAGAAAAGGAATATATTACTTCTTCTGTCTAGCTACTATCTGCTTCAAGTCACCAAAACAAATTTAAGGGGAAAAAGCTACCATGAAACGTTTAGCTCAAAAAATACACATTTGCCTATGCTGTTTTATACTCATCTTGCAAAATCACTAGGAGGAAAACTGTACAAATAAGCCATCTAATACACTGAACAATTGCATACCAATTTAATTACAGTCTAGAGCAATGGAGTTCCCATGAAATACAAAGGCACAGATGCTTTGAAACTTAACAGAAATTCAGTGTCATGGTATTTATGGTGAGAAATGAACATGACAGCAATGTTTGATTAGTCCCCTCACTAAAGTGAGCATAAGAAGAGGGTTTTTCTTTTTTCACATGAAGAACTCTTAGACTATGACCAGTTCAACAAGAAAATCCTGGCAAGACCATGTTTACTGATTCACATTGTTTTATAGGTTAAGGGCATTGAGGAAAAGAAATTCACAGCCAGATGAATTTCTTTTTCTTGTACAAGAAAGAAAAGCAACTGAGTGGCAAGAAAGGGAACAAGCGGACATTTTTATGCTTGCTTTCCTTGCTGTCCCTAGATCTCTTGGTCTGTTCCTGGGATGTGCCAACAAGCAAGTCTTTCTGGAAGATGAAGGGCCTCCCTTTATCCTTTACCATCAAGGCTTCTGTGAGAAGTCTGCCTGTGACTCCCCTTTAGCTATGAAGGACTCACTCTGTCTCTTATGTCAAATAGACACTGAACACGCTTTCCTAAGATAGGAATCCAAAGTAAGAGAGAAGACACCAGGAATCTAAGGGATGCCAGAATGGGAAATGTTGGGGCAACTCATATTTTGTAGTTAAATGCACACAGTGATGCAATGTAGACCATAATAAATATCTCCAGAGTCTCTGCATCTGGCTTCCCCTTAGACACCAATACCCTGAATAGATACTAGTGAGTTCCTAGTCAAGCGGATGGGTTCTCTTAAAAACAAGACAAAATAAAACAAATCAATAAAAAAAAAAAACCATGGGAAGTTAACAGAAATATTATGATGGGGGGGGCATTCTTAGAGTCGTCATCTAGTATTTAGTTTTAATTTCAGAGGGGCCACCGGATGAACCAAGTTCCAACTGCCATGTTACCATCACTTTTATAAAATACAGGTGAGAATGTCAAGACACAATTGCCTCATTACCTGCTCTTTAAAGTTTTCTTTCAATTTTATAATGTTTACCATAAAATCATCTATGGAGACCAAATCAACCAACCAAACCATTCACATATCAAATTTAAGGAAAAAAAATAGCTTTAAGAAAAGAAAATCTTCAACATAGGGAGGGAAGGAAAGAAAAATAATCTCTCTAGCATCATCATCCAGAGATAACACTGGTAGTATCCTGATATATGCCATTCTAAGCCTTTTAGGGGGAAAGAGTGGGTTTGTATATAAGAATATATATCTACATCTATATATATGTTCCTTGGTCCCAGCTACGCAGGAGGCTGAGGCAAGAGAATCGCCTAAGCCCAGGAACTGGAGGTTGCTGTGAGTGTGTGACGCCACAGCACTCTACCAAGGGCGATAAAGTGAGACTCTGGCTCTATAAAAAAAAAAAAATTAAAAAAGAATATATAAAAGTGATCCTACTTTAAAAATATAATTATATCTATGTCGTATTTAAAAAAAAACTTTTTAACTTAACAGACCATGATTCCCTTTTTGGCTTATTTAATATTCTCTACCAATATTTTTAATGGCTTTCTGATTTTTAGATCATGGCTATCAACTTTCCCAAGTCAAAATTACATAAATATTCATGCATATTTTCATCAAGTCCTTTTATGGTCTCAAGTTTTATATTTCAATTCTGAATCCATGTGGAATTTATTTTTGATTTATGACATAAAGTATGGTTCTAATTTTAGCCATTTGAATGTTTGTGGAAATCTGTCATTTTTGGTTCCCCAGCACTGGACACTGTCCTACCTGGGGAGATGCTGCAGTCTTCTACCTCCCACCACAGAAGCTAAAGGAGAGAAGGTGTACCTTTCCTGTCTCCCACAAGAGGGATACAGGCCGATGGCCTAGGCTCTGCACCTGAAGCTTTCCTGTATCTCTGACTGGAGGGGGTGGCCTATTCCTAAATACATAGGGACTATTATCGAGTTTAGTCAATGGCAGTGGTGGGGTCCAGACTCCTGTGCAGCAACCGCAGATTGTGTCATCCTAACCATCTAATTCCTGGGGCACAAGGCAGGCTGTGTTCCCAGATCTTAGAATCCTTTGATTTTGTCATCTTCTGAGCTTGGCTGTCTATTGCCTCTGAGCTGCCCAGTATTTTTTTCCTATAAATTCTCCCTCTGCTTAAGCTTACCAGGATTAATTCCTACCCAAACTATCCATGGATAAAGCTAGCGAAGTGTGGACCACCACCATTTAATAGATAGTCTATACTGTCCCCATTGATTAGAAGCAGTATCCTTATTATATATTACCTTCCTAATACATGTACTTAGGTCACTTTCTACACTTTGAAGTTTTTTTTTTAATATCTCCATGAGAATTCCACACTCTCATTTAAAGTTCTACAATATGTATTACTTTTTTTTTTTTTTTTTTTTGAGACAGAGCCTTAAGCTGTCACCCTGGGTAGAGTGCCATGGCATCACAGCTCACAGCTACCTCCAATTCCTGGGCTCAAGCGAGTCTCCTGCCTCTGCCTCCCAAGTAACTGGGACTACGCCCAGCCTTTTTTTGGTTGCAGCCATCATTGTCGTTTGGCAGGCCCAGGCTGGATTCAAACCCGCCAGCTCAGGTGTACGTGGCTGGTGCCTTAGCCCGTTGAGCCACAGGCGCCGAGCCAACAATATGTATTACTATCTGTAGAAAATTTTCCTTCTTATTTTTCTCAAAACATTCCTAAATCTTATTATGCATTTATTTATATATATATTAGATAATAGAATATATCCATTTTATTATTGAACTTGTTGGCATATAGAAAATAACAGCTTTTGAAATAAGTCACCTATTTTTATTTTGTTTTTAATTAACATCATAATAACTGTACATATTTATGGGGTGCAGGTTGATGTTTTAATAACTGCATATATTATATAATGATAAAATCAGAATATTTAACATATATATCACCTCATCACTTATCATTTCTTTGTGGTAAGAATATTCCAAACCCTCTGTCCTCTAGCTAGCCTCCAGCTATTCTGAAATATACAATACAATACTGTTAACCACAGTCACCCTACTATGCAATAGAAGCCTATCTAACTACAACTTTGTACCAGTTGATGAATCTCTCCCCTTCTTGCCCTGCCCTTCCCTGCCTCTGGTAACTGCTACTATACTACTGTAAGATCAACTTTTTTAGATGCTACATAACAGTGAGATCATGAGGTATTTGTCTTTCTATGCCAGGCTTATACATTCCACCAGGTTTATGTATGTTGCAGTAAATGGCAAGATTATATTCATTTTTATGATTGAATAGTAAGTATTCCATTGTGTATACATACCATATTTTCTCAGTTCAACTTTTAAGTTTTTGTGGAATTTCTCTATCATTTTCCACAATGGCTGTACTAATTTATTGATACATTGCCACCAACAGCATATAAGAGTTCTCCTTTCTCCACATGCATGCCGACACTTGTTATTTTTGTCTTTTTGATAACAGTCATTTTAATTGGGGTGAGGTAATATCTCATTGGAGTTTCAATCTGCATTTCCCTGATTAGTGATCTTGAGCATTTTTTCATATCCCTATAGCCATTTGTATGCTTTCTTTTGAGAAATATCTAACCAAGTATTTTGGCCATTTTTTAATCAGTTTTTTTTTTCTATTGAGTTGTTTGGCTTCTTTCTGAATCTAGATATTAACCGTTTGGCAGATACGTAGTTTGCAAATATTTTCTTCCATGTAGGTTATCTCTTCACTCTGTTGATTGTTTCCCTTGCTGTGTGGAAATTTTTTACTTTGATATAACCCCATTTGTCTATTTTTGCTTTTGTTGCCTGTGCTTATCCAAAAAATCCTTGCCCAGACAAATGTTAGGAAGCATTTACCCTGTATTTTCCTTTACTACTTCTGTCACTTCAAGTCTGATATTTAAATCTTTAATTCATTTTGAGTTGATTTTTGTATACTGTGAGAAATAGAGTTTCATTCGTCTGCATGTGGATATCCAGTTTTCCTAGCATTCCTTATTGAAGACACTATCCTTTCCCCAATGTGTGTTCTTGGTGTTTGTGTTGAAAATCAGTGTGTGGATTTATTTCTGTATTATTCTTTGTTTTATCCAATTCATCTACATATCTCTTGTCACACCAGTACCATGCTGTTTTGGTTATTATAGCTTTGTAGTATATCTTGAAGTCAGTGTGATGCCTCCAGCTTCATTCTTTTTTCCTCAAAATTGTTAGGGTCTTTTGTGGTTCCATACACGTTTTGAGATTGTTTTTCCTATTTCTGTAAAGAATGTCATTGGTATTTTTATAGATATTGCATGACATCTACAAATCAATTTGGATAGTATAGGTTGAACAGACCTTACCTGAAATGCCTGGGACCAGAAGTATTCAGATTTTTTCTGATTTTGGGATATTTGCACATACACAATAAGGTATCTAAAAGATGGGACTGAAATTTAAATATGAGATTTATTTGTTTCATCTAAACCTCATCATATAACCTGCAGGTTATTTTATACAACATTTTAAAAAATTTTGTGCATAAACCAAGGTTCTGAATGCATTTTGACTGTGACCTATCACAGGAGGTCAGGTGTGGAATTTTTCACTTGTAGAATTATGTCAAAGCTACAAAGTTTTGAATTTTAGAGCATATTGAATTTCAGATTTTTGGACTAAAAGGATGTTCAACCTGTCAACCTAGGGATATTTTAACAATATTGATTCTTCCAATCTACAAACATAGGATATATTTCCGTTTGTATCCTCTCCAGTTCCTTTCATCAATGTTTTGTAGTTTTTATCATACTGACCTTTCAACTCTTCATTACATTTATTCCTAGGTCTCTTGTTATTTTTTTTTTTTTCTTTTTTGTAGCTATTTTAAATGGAATTGCCTTCTGGATTT